>JZKD02S2302012.1:16304-33712 GCA_000966675.3 Picea glauca | reverse complement strand
CCACAGCCTATTAGCACTCCCGCCGTGGCTCGGAGCATATACAATTTAAATTAGAGTCATAAGCATATTTGAAAGGGTGAAATAGATAATTATAACACCCCTTTTTTGTCCTTTTTTAAAATATTTTTGCAAATATATTCTAAACGGAGTGATTTGAAATTTAATAAAATAGTTTGTTTTTTTGCGATTTTGATTTTCTTGCGTTCGTAAATTAATGCTCTAAAATGGTAAAATCCCCCAAAAAGAAGTTTCATATCAATATTTTCATCATCATCTAGAATTCCGAGTTCAAAAAAAATTGAAAAATAAATAAATTTACCCAACTTACTCCTATTATAAACACTGTCGGAATTGTACTTTTTATAATAGTAAAGAGCGAGAAAACCCTTAGCTCCTCCCAACCCATATCTAAAATGTCATATAAACGGCCCATAAAAAGAAGCTGAAAATGAAGGTGTTAGAGCTAGCCTGGGCCGGAGACTTTACTGGGTCGGTGGAGAGTGAAGTGGAAATGCTATTGAATACTGTACAACAATCATTAATGTAACAATAATCACGTCAACATTAATAGGAAGGTCATTATGGCACGAATATTATGCATCCTGTTTAGATGCTGTATGAGATGGATATGCAAGGAAAGAATAGCTGATCAAGCCCCTTTCGGACTGCCCATGTATATAGAGAAGATAATTAAGAAAACATTGCTTACTATTTATGTGAAGAGGGATTTGAGGGTCCAACTATGTTTTTAAATTTATATTAATAGTTTTTGAGTAGCAAGCGAATATATTTTGTGACTTTTTGACGTATCTTTTTGTGTAGCGTGATGATCTGGTAATTTGATTTCTTCTACATGACAATGTAATTATGGTAATCTTAAAAGTAGTTGGAGTTTAGACAGGGAATGTGTGAGTTGGAGTTTTAGACAGGGGAGTTCAGTTTTTGTGATGAATCAGTCCAAGGTATCTATAGGAACCTTTTGATGTAAAGTTTGATATGTGAATAATTACATTTCTTTATAAATATAAAGAAAAAATTTCTGAGCTCGATATGCATTGTTAAATTTGAAGCAATTCAAATGCATTGATATTCACCTTCACATTTAATAACTTTTAATATTGTATGTGGATGTTAAATTTGATGCAATTCAAATTCCAATGCTGTGTGAGAGTGAATATGCATTGTTAAATTTGATATAATTCAAATTCCATGATGCATATCCACCTTACATTGAATACTCTGTAAAAAGTGTGTGAAGATAAATATAAACCTTTGAATTTAAATTAATTCGCATTCATACACTGTTAAATTTAAAGCAATTCAAATTCAATGATGCATACCCACCCATATCGATGACCCATTTTTAAGTCGTCCTTGTGACGTGATGATTTTGATGAGACTACTTTCCGCTTTTATTTACCCAAGTTCATTGATCTTTCACCCGTCCTTTTTTTAACCCCGAGTGAAATCACCTTACGACAATTATTTTTATGACTTGCACCCCTACTATAGCTTTTTCTGGAACATGATTTATCTACCAACACTGGAGCCTTATGCAAACATTTTTCCATCATCTCCCTATATTCTTCAGCGAAATTATTGAATTTGCAAAATATTAAAATTAGTCTGATGGGAAAGATTTGGTATTTTTCATTTTTTTATTAGGTAGAGGGAGGTGATACGGTGATAACACAAATACGGTGATAACACATTTTTTAGTAGTAGGACACTGCTCAAGAGGAATTTTTCTCTACCTCGCTACCTTAGCTTCACTTATGCCTTGCAATATTCCAATAATGGACGGAGTTGGTGGTGAGAGTGAATGGACATTGGTTTTTGTCATTTGTATTGTCAAGATCTTGCTATCTTGTTTTTGTGAAATTGTCTTAATGGTTTGTTTGTTAGTTTTTGTGAAATTGTTTTAATGGTTTGTTTGTTAGTGTGGATTTGTGATGTCGAGGTCTTGGTGGTTGTGGTGTTGGTGGAGGTATTGATGTCTCACTACTAGTCGCATGGTGGTAGGAATCAATGGAAGTTCACCTATATTGTTTATATTGTTGAGCCCTTTTGGTTTGTATGTCGTTGTGAATGGTGTTGGTCTTGTTTACCTCATTTGTTTGTGTCATGTTCTTGTTGCTTCTTTCCTTGTCGTGAATTCTTATCACTGAGGTCTTAGTGGTTGTGGTGTTGGTGGCAAGAGTGAATGGAGGGTTGCTTTTATTGTCTCATTTGTGTTGTCAAGATCTTATTGTTTTGTTTGTTGTTGTGAATGGTGGTGGGGTTGTCTCGTTCGTGTTGTCGGTCTTGCATTGTTTTGTTTGCCATTGTGAGTGGAAGCAATCTTGCTTGTTCATCTATCATGAATTTATGGTGGTGTGGTCTTGTTTGTTGTGGTGTTGGTGGCAAGAGTGAGTGTGTTGAGATCTTGTTAGCTATTGTGTTGGTGCAAAGAGTGAGTATAGAGTATTGTGTCATTGAGCATATCTTGTTCGATTCATTATGTTGTAATCATTGTGGCATTGCGGTAGCTACGAGTTTGCAAGAGGTCCAATTGTGATTTGTGTTGTTAATGTCTTATTTGCAATGAATTCCCTTTGCTAATCTTTACAACGGTGGTTGTGGTCTTGTTAGGGGGTGCGAATGGTTGCTCATTGTGGTTGTGCATTAATGGGTGTGGAGACAAGGGTTTGGTTGTATGAGGTTGTTTATTACATCTTTGGGTAGGTTGTTATAAGCAATAGCTTGTGAGATTTGATGGCATTAGAAGGTTGTTGGTCATATCATCAAAAGTTTATGAAAACTATGTTCTTTTGTTTAGAGTGCATGGGGGTGGGGGTAAATTTGTTTGTAGGTTTGGTTGCTTTGGAGGGTTGTTGTTCAAGTTGAAAGAAATTTATAAGAAGAGACGCTATTTTTTATAGTGCATGGGGTGACAAGGGTTAAATTTGGTTAGGGTTACTTGTACACTACCTAAGAATACCTGCACTTGAATTATGTGTCCCAACAATGCAAATGAGATAGGCTTGGAGTCTTTCTCTAAATTGAACTTGACCACTTGGATTCAAACGTGCAAATGGTTGTTCTAAGTGAACAATTGTTTGGTGGTGTTTGTATGCATTGACTAGTTTGCTTGAGATTTCTATTTTTTTTCACGGTGTCCACAACTTGGGATTGCAACATATGTCACAATTGCAATAGGTTTTGTGCTCAAATATTAGTCCATCTTTAGCGTTTTTTTTATTTAATTTGTGCAAGTTTGAGTTGTTTAGAGTGGTTACTTCATTCTCCCTCTACCATTGTTGTTTAAAAGGGTGTTGTCTAACTGTTCTATGTTTTGGTTTTTTTCCCCGGAATCCGACAACATATATTTGGACGAAATTGCAATTTTCTCTTGTTTAAATTGCATTTCTGAATGCATAAATGGATTCAACATGCTAAAAAACCCTAGGGCACTTCGATTATACAGTCTTAACCACTCAAATTTGTAGATCCTGTTATCACTACAAGAAACTCTTTGAGGTTGTAAGTCAAAGATGCTTGGTAACTTAAAGTAAACTTGTTTTTGTGTTTTTGTATGTGTGAATCAATGGGATAACTCAACTTCAATATGGTATCCAGACAATGAAAATGAATAATCAAATAAACCAATGCCCTCAAGGATCAATAATCAAATAATAGCTTTAAGTGGGTGAAGAAGACAACGCTTATTAATGATGGGTTTAATAAACAATGTAAGAAACTATTAATCAAGTTATGAACTGACTAATGAGATGACAATCATTTGCAGTTAAAACAACTTAAATAAGAGTACAGAAGAAAGGTGGAAACCTGACATTAATAGAGAGAGAAACTTGTGATATGTATTATCATATGAAAAGTCTGTTACAAAGGTATAGTTCTTGTATCCAAAATCGAACCCTTTCTCTATCAAACTGATAGGTATTTATATCTTTTACAACAGATCTCAGATCCTAGAAAACTGGATCTGGATTTTTAAATATGGAAAACATAGTACAAAACTAATACAATAAGATAACATAATATTTAACCAAATAGATTTAATCTGATCATTACAAGTCGAATTTGATAGCTAAAGCATTATTTGGCAGTCTATAAGTGAAATTCATAAATCTGTCTTTGATGACTGGGAGATTTTTTTTCAAAAGCTATTGTGCCATTTGGTGTTATTTCCTCACCACGTGTCTTTAAAGCCGGATGAGAAAGATATTCTAGTTTCTCCTAATTATTATCTATCATTTAACACCTTTCCCACGTGTTCAGGAAATCAAAAATCGCGATCTGGGTAAAAAGATGACGTTTCTGGACTCTTCTGCACTTTCACCAACTCTTTTTCCCCCTTTAGCCGGTGAAAATGAAAGCTTTCAACAACGAACTAGTAGATTTCAAAACCAATGAGCTGGTGAAAACCCAGATTTTTTTAATGAAAACTGCCTTGAGAAAAATTAAATTTCTCAGCCGTTGAGAGTCTGTTTTATACGCTTGAATAGTTGATTGACAACTAGACATCCTAAGCTTTCCAATAGTACTTTCAAATCTTCATTTAGAGCTTGGGAAGGCAGTCAAAAGTCCCCCACAAGATGAGGCATCATTTTTCAAACAAATTTCAGAATGAATTATTTGATCGCTAACATCTGGCTCCAACTGGAATGGAGACCTCTCTGCGAGGTTTCCAAGAACTTGAAAAACCTTGTGCCTTTAGTATTGGACATGGAGTCATTTAGCCTTTACAATTTATCATCTGAAAACTTGTAGCCTTCCTGTAACCTGCTTGTAGCCTGCTTGTTTTTTTTTTATTAAATCAATCAACTGAAAATAATCAAGTTGATCGTTTCCTTCACAGATCTCAATGCTAAATAGATACTGCTTAATATCTGTCTGAGAAAAATGCATGATGACCTGTTGATCTGGACTTTTCATCTCATCATCTTCCTCTCCGTATCTGCTGCAATCTTCGTGTGTCTGTAAATCAGAAAACTGAGGGTTTCACTTTCACCGGCTTACTTGTTTTCGAAAATGTCATTTAGCCGTTGAAACCTTGAACTTTCACTGGCTAACTTTAGCGGTTCATTTTTGGAGATAACATCTGGATTTTTCACATAATCCTCTGTTAAACTGAAAACTGTCTATAGTTTGCTTGCTCAGAAAGAGCTTATTCTTCTATCTATCCCTATACTAACCAACTGTACTGCCTCTTATCAAGTGAAGTCATGCTTCCAATGAAGCCATGTCAGAAATTGATTTACTGAACTTGTTCTTGAATTTGACCCCCAAAATATAAGAAACCATAATGAGCAGAAATGCAATTGGAAAAGATGACAGAACTGTCCTTCTCTTGACAAAAATATTTTGATATTTACGTTGTTCATAATCTCCAAATAATCTGCAATAGGGTCATCAAATCCACAAAGAAATACCTCTACTTGTTGTTGATCCAACTGAGAACTGAAAAGTTGCTGCTGTTGCTGGCACTGTTGGTTTCTTTCACTGATCTCAGTGTTGAATGTGGACTGCTCAGTATTTGCTGCAGAAAAATGTATGATCCACTGATGATCTAAACTTTTTTGTTCCCTTTCATATTTTTCCTGTGATTTGAATTTCTCACTATGATGTGATGGCCTATTGCAGTGGACAATTTCTGAGAGAGAAGAAGTAATATGTTCTTGATCTTCTATATCACTGCCTTCTTCCTCATCAGCAGCCTTTATATCAAAATCTGAAACAAAGGGTTCAAAAGGAAAAGAAGTCCTCTTGATATTCCTTATGAAGATAAAATGATTTCTACAAATTATGTTCCTCATGATCGTTGCAACTTCCTTTCATCTGCCAATCTGAAAACCGAAGATTGTCTTCATTGATTTCTATTGGATTTTGACCAAAGGACAACTGCTCATCTTCACAAATCTTTAAATCTTGTTCTTCAGAATAATGATCACAAGAGGATAACATAACAGGGTTTACATGATATGGATTGGGATCAGCTAAGAAAATATAATTGCCTATGTAATCATTAGTTATCATAGGCTCAATTTGGTTTGTAAATTGATCATAAACTTCAGATTCGTACCTGTCTCTGGAATACTCTACCAATATTAAAGAATTCAAATTTGAGTCTAAAATAAACTCACATGCTTGTTGTTGTTCCAATTCTGTTTCACACTCATAACCTTCATGCTCAAAATCTGAGCCATAATGACATTCTGTTGGCTCAGGTAGATGTAGATTTTCAAAGTCAGCCCGCTTTCGGGTCCTCTTGGAAGCACAAATGTTCTCCTCCACCTCTTGAGCATCTTCAAACAAACTCATTAACGATGAAGATTTCCTTTCCAGCAGGAAAAACACAAGCTCTGAATACTGAGCCATAACATAGTATACCATGGCAACAATCTCCGTGGGCCAAATCTCCAAAGGTATGCCATAATATATCCTGTAGACCCTTCTGTTGAAGACAGGCAAAGCTTTGTCCTGCTCTCTCTTCAAAGCATAAAAGTCAGCGAGGTATGAATCCAATGATTTGTTCTTACCCCAATGCTTGGAAAAAGCATTAGAGAATTCGATCCAAGAGCCAATGGAATCAGCTCTTAGACCCTTAAACCATATTGCAACATCTTTTATCAACGACTTAGAGAAAAATCTCATGATCACGTCTTCATGAATAATCTCGAACCGATCAATAAAATCCTCGAAGGATTCCAAGTGCCTCTCAGCTGAAACTGGGTTCTCTCCAGAAAACCGGGGAAGATATTCAAAACAGTCAACGGGGTTGTTATCACTCCAAGAAACTCTCCTAGGTTGTATCTCAAAGATGCCTGGTAACTTAACATTTTTGTAACTATTTTCTCAATAATGGGTGTGGGTTTGGATCAAGATGAATATCTTAAATCACTGGATTGTATCTTCAAGACAGTCTAGCTATAGTCATGAAATACAAGGCCTTCAAGAGCTATTATCAGATAGGTTTGTAGATCAAATGGATAAGAAAACCAATCAATTAACCAGAACATACATAGGAAATATATATGATGGGTCAATAAACTAGCAAATGATGCTTATGATTCTTGCTTAACAATCAAAGGTAAGATGACAGTTACCATGGGACCATTAAACATATACAAAGGAATACTTTCAACTCATAGGCATAGAAAAAGATAGAAGAAAGTCTGACAATAACAATGAAAGAAGCTTGCAGGCTTAATATATTAAAGAAAGTGTCTTTTTCACAATAACACTGGATTATAGAACTAAAAATCGAACCTTCAACCTCAAGGACTGAATTTCCCCCCCTTTTTTTACATCAATAGTCTATGGCATTATAGCCTTTACATGGGAAATCTAGATCCTGAAAAAGTAGGATCAGATTTACTTAAAATAGACAGTAAAAAATTGTTACAAAAAAATAGAAAGAGATCCTAAAAACTAGGTCAACTCCTTATCTTTTATGATCTTTATCTCCTTCAAAATATTTGCCAAGTGTAGAAAACCTTCCAAGGCTGTTGAATATCCATAGAAAACCAGATGAGTCGAATTTTCTATTTTTAGCCAAAAAATGTTTTCTGTGCCCAGAAAATAGGTGGTTATTTCCATTTTGCCACCATCTAAAACACCTCATACATCAAGAAAAAACCTTAAATCTGGTGTATTTAATTATCATGCATCTTTGTGACACCATTATCAATATGTTTGGCTAAGAAAAAGCTAGATCTGGGCAAAAATACGACCTCTCTACTATGTATGTGCTTTCGGTGGCTAATGAACAGTTGAAATGTTCGCCTAAGCCACCAAAAATTCTGGAAATATTCCTCTTAAATTTTCGCCCATATATCTCAAATAAAAATAGAGTTTGTAAAAATGAGAGAGGTTTTTGTATATCGGTTTATTGTGAGAAAAAACCTCTCTCAGTTATTTGAGATTCGTTTTTATTTGCCCGTGATCTTCATTTCAAAAACATGTTTCAAACAGGTAAATTTTGAGATCTGAAAATTAGGGCTCAGAGATGAATTTGATTCTCTCAATCTATGACACTTGTAGGAAAATTGAGAGAGGTTATTGGTATCTGATATGTTAGACACAAACACCTTCGACCTTTTCTCAAAATGATCTTTTAGTTGCTCAAAATAATCGTTTGAAAATGATGACTCAACCTAGTAAAAACACATAATTTCTGCACTTTCGGTGGCTTAGAAGCCCTTTTGGAAAGGCGCTTGGCTACCGAAACCCGAGTTTTGACTTTTTTGAAGGGAAAACCAAATCAAATGTTTTTCAAACTTTATTACAAACCTAAGGCTCTAAAAAATGAACCTTAAAAAATTTAGAAATGCATTTTTCAATGACTTCCTATCACCTAAAATAAACAAATTTGATTGTGTTATTTGAGGAGATAACATATGGCTCCTTCTAGGGATGAAAGCCTCCCTGCGAGGTTTCAAGAACCTCAGATCCAATGTTTTTCCTATTGGGATATGGAGTCATTTGGCCTGTGCAACTGATCTTCTGCAAACCTGTAACTTACCTATAGCCTTTACCATTGGGCTATGGAGTCGTTTGGCCTTTAGAAATGATCCCCTTCAAACATGTAGTCTTGAACGTCTTCATAGTGTTAGATAGTTGTAGTGATCTTCAGACGCTGATGGATGAGGTCGAAAATGCCACCCTGAAAAACCAGTCATCTTTTGCCAAAAATAGATAAGAAGTTTTATCTTCCTCACGCTGCTGACACCTCCAAAACTGAAACAGAGCAATAAAACTAATGCTCTAAATTGTGATCATCACTTTGGAACCTTTCTTGTGCCAACTGGAATAACAACACTTAGATCCGTGAAAAAAATGTAGCATTCTTCCCTATTCTGTGCTTTCGGTGGCTAGGAGAGCCAAAATTCTAACCTGTAAGCTATCGAAAACTATGCTTTCGGTGGCTAAAAACATATGTGAAAGCCTGCCTAAGCCACTGAAAGCTTTGTTTTGAAACTGGCTTTCAAAATTGCAAAAATGTATTTCCTTCCATCTTCTAATCTTCACTTATGCTCCTTTGAGGCTTTAGCAGCCTAAGCAGAGTCTGGGTTATCAACAGAGTTGATATCTGCCCTTGGATTATCAACAAGATTAGTGGCTACTTCTGCTAGGGTTTACAGAGCAATATGTGTCTTAGGTCTTGGAGGCATCATTTTGATTCTTAGCAGCCTGATCTTCCTGTACAACCTAGCATCAAAATTTGGTTCCTTTTCTCCAGCTTAGCATATTGTTTAGTAAGCCTTTGGTTAGAATCATACAACTCAATATCTTTTTCTATCAAAGTTTGATTACTAGTCTTAACTTCTCTATCAAGGAGTCCAAGATCATATGCTTGTCTTAGCATTTGATTGATTTTTGACAATTTGGGCTTGTTGGTTGATGCCTCATCATCTTGCAACTCCTGCTCTTCCTTAGGTGTAGGTGAAGGCAAATCTGCATACTCTGTCATTTGTTTTCCAGCTGGGACTGCTCCTTGAAGATCTAGCTCTGCTACAGTTTCCTCATGCTCTGCTGCAACCTGTTGTAACCATTTCCAAAAGTTGTACCACCAAACTTCAGAGATCCACTTGTCAAGTCATAGCCATTTATAATGTTCCATATGGATTAGTAAGAGGTCTGGGAGGCAAATTATAGGTTGAAAAATCCATGCATTGGATGAATAGGTGGGGGTGGCACTTGACTAGAACTAACACTGCTATTGTCACTTGTTTGAGATCCACCTTGACTAAGCACCTCCAAAATCAAAACAAAACCTTTATAATGATGACTTTAATTATTATCTATCATTTGGAACTGTTCTCATGGCATTCGGATCAAGGGAACTCATATCTGTGCAAAAATAGTAGCATTATGCCCTATTCTGTGCTTTCGGTGGCTAGGAGAGCCAAAATTCTAACCTGTAAGCCACCGAAAGCAGAGCTTTCGGTGGCTAAGGGCAGCTATGCAAACTGAAATAGCCACTGAAACGACAGGCTTTCAAAATTGCAGAAATGCATTTCTTTCTACCTCACCATTGTTGGACAACATCGAGCTTATATGTTTTCATATCATTAGACCTCTAATTCAATCGGCACATTTATATGTAGTAAGAGAATGCCTTTTTTCTTTGAGTTGATCAGATGTTATGTGTGTTAACACTCCAATCTTTTGCATATTATTTGATTGAACTTTGCATTCCCCTTTCTCTTCTTGTTGGCGATGATAGCTAGCAAATATGGAAAATATGCTCGGCGTTTGAGTTAATTCAACACTTTGCTTCTGTAGAGTTTGGAAGCTACCTTCAAGTTCTTCATGTCTGCGTAAAATTCTCATTATTTCTGTTTGAGAAATTTGATCAAAACCCCAAAACAATCAGTATTCTACTATTAAGAAAAAGAGCCTATAGATGCCATTGGACTTCCATGCTCGTGGTACCATCCTCTTAAGCATTTCAAGAGTTTGATGTGCAACCTATTGTGAGATTTCTTTCTCCTTGTGCTCAGCATCAGGAGTCAACATACTAGATTTTAACAAAATTCCCTTGAACAACACATCGTTCTCTTCCAAGTAGAAGAAAACCTAAGTCCAGACTTTCTCTGCCACTTCAAGGTTTTTATCATTGAAATGGTCTCCATCCAACATAATCTTTGGCCCCACAATGGGCACAAGGCCATTATCCCAAGAAAGGGTAGCATAACATGCAAGTCCCCAAGAATATTTTCTTATTTAAGAAAACTGAAAGCAATATATCTGCTCATATGAAGAGCTTGTTCAACTGCCTACTCCTACTTCTAACTAAATCTGAAATTTGGTCAAGTAAAGGCGAACTTCCACAATAACCATTGAAGAAATTTTAAAACTAAGATGAGCATGTCTCTATCACTCATCATTAGACAATGTCTAAAACATATTAGCAGTAATAAAAAAATCTTCAAGAAAGAAAACTCACCCGAGAATTGGTGGGATAATGAAGTTTAAAATTTTCAATTGATCTGATATATATGATTCCATCAAGGTTGCAATTGGACCTTTAAACACATACAAAGATGGCTGCTCAACAACTGACGGAGAAAAATGCATCATCAATTTCTGATCTGATCCTTTCTGCTCCCCTTTATCATATTCATCACATATAGGAACATCAAGATAGAATCCAAATGGCAAAGATGAAGCTTTCTGGATAGAATTATCAGCAGTATGGCTTTGAAACAGATATGAAACAACATCTCCTCTTTCCTTATCATTATCATCCTGCTCATCTAGATTTGAATCAACAGGTTCATCTAAAGCATCCTCAATAATGAAATCATCAATATTATCTGGTAGATCTTCTTTATGAGAAGTAGTAATAAAAAGAACTTGAACTTCATCCATATATGTCTCTTCATTAATATATCCAATTTCATCCTCCCTACTAGAAGAAACAATATGTTGGATATCTAAATGAAACTCCTCACAACAATGCTCAAACATAAGTCCCCGAGAAAAATACCTTTTGCAATGCTCATGGAATACTCTGTGAAACTCTTTCAAAGATGAAATACTAGAAGGAGTTAATGAGAAATACCACTTACGTGCATCACCCTCCAATGAATAGAAAAACATCTTCATGAGCACATCTTCATCATGTATATGTAACTGAGCCATGCATTGATGAAATCTGATGAGGTGATATGAAGGATTATCCTCTTTCGCTTCTCTGAACCGTGGAAGGTAGTCTCCCCAAATATCCATAAAAGGTATTGGATGTGGGAAACCAGGAATTGCAGAAAAGTTAAGAGGTGCAAACCTCCTAGCCAAAAGAGTAGCAAATGCCTTTGACATTTGAAGACAGTGGAGTCACCACTGAATTTGTCCTTCATGGAGTCGCCAGATAGAAGATTACAACCAATATGATGTCCAACCTTTGTCTATCATCAAAACCTAGAACTATGTCGTCTCCCAGAGAAGTTCAGCTTCATCTCCTCTCCTTGGCAACGACACCAATTTGTTATCACTCTAGGAAACTCTCCTAGGTTGTATCTCAGAGATGCCTTGTAACTTAACATTTTTGTAACTATTTTCTCATTAATGGGTGTGGGTTTGGATCAAGATGAATATCTTAAATCACTAGATTGTATCTTCAAGACAGTCTAGCTATATTCATGAAATACAAGGCCTTCAAGAGCTATTATCAGATAGGTTTGTAGATCAAATGGATAAGAAAACCAATCAATTAACCAGAACATACATAGGAAATATATATGATGGGTCAATAAACTAGCAAAGGATGCTTATGATTCTTGCTTAACAATCAAAGGTAAGATGACAGTTACCATGGGACCATTAAACATAGACAAAGGAATACTTTCAACTCATAGGCATAGAAAAAGATAGAAGAAAGTCTAACAATAACAATGAAAGAAGCTTGCAGGCTTAATATATTAAAGAAAGTGTCTTTTTCACAATAACAATGGATTATAGAACTCAAAATCGAACCTTCAGACTCAAGGACTGAATTTCCCCCCCTTTTGTTACATCAATAGTCTATGGCTTTATATCCTTTACATGAGAAATCTAGATCCTGAAAAGTAGGATCAGATTTACTTAAAATAGACAATAAAAAACTGTCACAAAAGAATAGGAATAGATCCTAAAAACTAGGTCAACTCCTTATCTTTTATGATCTTTATCTTCTTCAAAATATTTGCCAAGTGTAGAAAACCTTCCAAGGCTGTTGAATATCCATAGAAAACCAGATGGGTCGAATTTGTTATTTTTAGCCAAAAACTGTTTTCTGTGCCCATAAAATAGGTGGTTATTTCCATTTTTCCACCATCTAAAACACCTCATACATCAAGAGAAAACCTTAAATCTGATGTATTTAATTATCATACATCTTAAGAAGCCATTCTCAATATGTTTGGCTGAGAAAAATTTAGATTTGGGAAAAAATACGACCTCTCTGCCATGTATGTGCTTTCAGTGGCTAATGAACAGTTGAAATGTTCGCCTAAGCCACCGAAAATTATGGAAATATTACTCTCAAATATTCACCCATATATCTCAAATAAAAATAGAGTTTGTAAAATTGAGAGAGGTTTTTGTAGATCGGTTTGTTTTGAGAAAAAAATCTCTCTCATGTTTTTGAGATTCGTTTTTATTTGCCTATGATCTTCATTTCAAAAACATGTTTCAAACAGATAAATTCTGAGATCCGAAAATTAGGGCTCAGAGATGAATTCGATTCTCCCAATATATGACACCTGTAGGAAAATTGAGAGAGGTTATTGGTATTTGATATGTTAGGCACAAAAATCTCTGACCGTTTCTCAAAATGATCTTCCAGTTGCTCAAAATAATCATTTGAAAATGATGACTCAACCCAGTAAAAACGCAAAATTTCTGCACTTTCGGTGGCTTAGAAACCCTTTTGGAAAGGCGCTTAGCTACCAAAACTTGAGTTTTGAATTTTTTGAAGGGAAAACCAAATCAAATGTTTTTCAAACTTTATTACAAATCTAAGGCTCTAAAAAATGAACCTTAAAAAATTTAGAAATGTATTTTTCAATGACTTCCTATCACCTAAAATAAACAAATTTGACTGTGTTATTTGAGGAGATAACAGGGGTAAGGATGAAGGAAATAGGGCAGTCTCAAAGGCTTGAACATATTCATACTAATTTTAATTTGAAATGCAGTGGGCTGATCATGAAATTTAATAGGTTGATGAGAAAGTTTATCAATAATGTGAAAAGGTGTTGAAATCTGAGAGGGTTTGGAATCAATTTCAACGTCCACAAAGTCAGAAGGGTTATTGGATTCAAGAGGGAATGGAATGCAGAACTCATCTTTGTGAACGTGCTGAGGTAAAGCTATTGAATCTACTTCTGTAGCACAAGCAGGGTGCAAGTTTTTTTTTTTTTAAGGTTGGGTATATACAGGAAGAATGGTGATTTTCTGAATATACAAAACAGAAAATGATTCTCTTTACATGCGAAGGGAAAAGCATGAAAGAGGTGATAAAGAAATACACTAGTGCATGAAGCAAACTAATGAACTGATACCTGAGATTGAAATTTAACCTCTTCATCTTCTGTCAATCGGATCCTCCCCAGTGGAGTCTTTAATCGTGGAGTCGCCAAAAAATTTCTGAACAACGAAGTCGCCACTGAATCCGTCCTTCATGGAGTCGCCAGATAGATGATTACAACCAATATAATGTCCAGGCTTTGTCTATCATCAAAGTTGGATCTATGTCATATCCCAAGGAAGCTAAGCTTCAATCTCCTCTCCTCGACAACGATTCCAATTTGTTATCACTCCAAGAAACTCTTTGAGGTTGTAAGTCAAAGATACTTTGTAACTTAAAGTAAACTTGTTTTTGTGTTTTTGTATGTGTGGATCATTGGAATAACTCAACTACAATATGGTATCTAGATAGTGAAAATGAATAATCAAATAAACCAATGCCCTCAAGGATCAATAATCAGATAATAGCTTTAAGTGGGTGAAGAAGACAATGCTTATAAACCAGATACAAAATGATGGGTTTAATAAACAATGTAAGAAACTATTAATCAAGTTATGAACTGACTAATGAGATGACAGTCATTTGCAGTTAAAACAACTTGAATAAGAGTACAAAAGAAGGGTGGAAACCTGACATTAATAGAGAGAGAAACTTGTGATCTATATTATCATATGAAAAGTCTGTTACAAAGGTATAGTTCCTGTATCCAACATCGAACACTTTCTCTATCAAACTGATAGGTATTTATATCTCTTACAACAGATCTCAGATCCTAGAAAACTGGATCTGGATTTCTAAATATGGAAAATAGAGTACAAAACTAATACAATAAAATAACTTAATATTTAACCAAATAGATTTAATCTGATCATTACAAGTCGAATTTGACAGCTAAAGCATTATTTGGCAGTATGTAAGTGAAAATCACAGATTCAAAAATCTGTCTTTGATGACTGGGAGATTTTTTGTCAAGAGTTATTGTTCCATTTGGTGTTATTACCTCACCACATGTCTTTAAAGCTAGATGAGAAAGATATTCTAGCTTCTCCTAATTATTATCCATCATTTAACACCTTTCCCACGTGTTCAGGAAATCAAAAATCACGATCTGGGCAAAAAGATGACTTTTATGGACTCTTATGCGCTTTCACCATCTCTTTTGCCCCTTTAGCCGGTGAAAAGGAAAGCTTTCAACAACTAACTAGTAGATTTCAAAACCAATGAGCTGGTGAAAACCCAGATTTTTTTAATGAAAACTTCCTTGGGAAAAATCAAATTTCTCAACCGTGGAGAGTTTGTTTTACACGCTTGAATAGTCGATTGAAAACTAGACATCCTAAGCTTTCAAATGGTACTTTCAAATCTGCATTTAGAGTTTGGGAAGGCAGTCAAAAGTCCCCCACAAGATGAGGCATCATTTTTCAAACAAATTTCAGAGTGAATTATTTGATCGCTAACAGATCCAACAAGTTAATGCCAGATTACGGGAAAAAGTAAACAAAAAATATGCCCTGAAAAAAGCTAAAAGGTAGAACGTTTAGACTACGACATTTAAAAATCAAAGTATTAGATTCCTATGTAAGAAGAAAGAAATAAACATTGTGGGTTTTTGCATCTAAGATTTATAGTACAATGTACTTAACTTGCAAATAGATTCCATTATGTTATAAATGCTCTGGTTACTAGAAGGATTGACTTGCATACTTGATTTCATCATTAGACTTTAGGATTTTTTTCCATACTTGATTGTGTAGGGCTTTTAGCATATTCAAGGATTGTCTACTATTCTCTATAATTGTGTTCATATTTAGAAAGGTAATTCATTGTCCTTTTACCTCCCATTAAAGAAACATGTATGAAAATCAAAGAGTAGTGCTTTGTTATTTAAGAAGGAATATAGAATGTGGGTTTTTGTTTCTAGGATTTTACTATTTGAATTTTTTTAGTATGCAATGTACCTAACTTGGAGATCAATTCCAATTTTTTATATACATTTTTTTCTATAAATGGTTTGGTCTTTAGAAGTATTGAATTGTATAATTGGTTTCATCTCTAAACAAGGTTTTTCCTTCATATATGTGTATGCCAGGGATTCTTTTAGTGTATTCATTGAGTGATTGAGCATAATCGTTGTCATTGAATTTCAAAGATACCTCAATTGTGATTCTCTCTAATTGTGTTCATATGTGCATACAACAATTTCTTCTATCCATACTGAAAATAAATAAATAAAACTTGGTTCATTATTTATGCAAACCAAGACATTAGATTTAATATTTTTTTATTCTTCTTGTGAGAAGGTGAGAACTCATTTCTTTTTAAATCGTTTTCTCACCTCTAGGTAATATTTGCATGATCATATATCAAGTTGAGTTTAATTTTTCACTGAGCTATAAAATTTGAGGTATGTAATGTTTTTGTTGTATTTGGATTGGGATGTTTATTTTTGTTAAGGATTTTAGTGTATTAGTTGAGTGAATATGTATGGTCTTTATGCTTGAACTTTGAAATAATCATACCTGCTATTCTCTTTGTTTGTGCTCGTATTTTCATAAATCATGTTTCTACCGTTCATACTTAACATAAGTTTTGTTCAATTTTTTTGTGCAAGGAATATATAAGATTTAATAATATCAGTTTGATTCCTCTTGTGTGATTTAGGCATATAAGGTGATACCCACTTTTCTTTTTTATCATTTTTTTCTTTAGTCATGATCTAGGAAGATCTAAGATCTAAGGAATGCTCATATAAGTCTTTTTTATCATTTTTTTCTTTAGTCGTGATCTAGGAAGATCTAAGATCTAAGGAATGCTCACATAAGTCAAATTCAAACTAGGGAAAATGAGGGTGCCACATGGCACCACTAGAGGGTGACATGTGGCATGATAGTTCGCAGGGTGAGTTGACATGTGGCATTAGGTAGCCAATGAGAAGCTACCATGTAGCAACTTCCCATTGGCCTATATGGTTTATGTGTTATAAAATCATTAAGGAGTCCAGGGGAGTCAACCCCATAACCTCCATAGCCACTAAACGTCTAACAAAGCTCCTACAACCATCGCACCACACATTGGATCTTAACACGTAAATGGCATATTATACATTTAAAGTTATATTAAGATTCATATGGGTGGCTAAAGGGTGAGGGCCTAAGCCCTTGACCCTTAGCCCTTGATCCGATGCATACCATATAACCATTCCATAAGGACACGAGGGCTATCACTGAAATTGGCATGGGGATTGTTTTAACCATATGTTAAATTGTTTTAACAATATGTGTGTGTGTGTGTGTGTGTGTGTGTGTGTGTGTGTGTGTTCGTTCCACAAATCGTGTAGAGGTTAAGTTACATGCCATTACATAAGGTTTAAAATTATATACTATACATAGTA
>JZKD02S2302012.1:0-15453 GCA_000966675.3 Picea glauca | reverse complement strand
TTTCATTGAGCTATAAAGTTTGTGGTAATGTTTTCAATGTTTTAATGTGTCCTCCTATTTGAACTGGGTTTCTTAGAGGTTCAATTCCCCAAGAGACTTGACAAAGTAACTATTTCCGTCGGGGATATTACCTTATTGGTTGAGTGACCAAGCATAATGTGATAACTCCATTACTTATGAATCATTTTCTCACCTCTAAACATTATCTACTTGCCCACATATCAAATTGGGTTCAATCATCCATCATCTACAACATTCAAGGATATACTTTTATAGCATTTTCAAAATTTCATTAGGTTGTTTATGGGTTCAATTCCCAGTGAAAATTGGCATGGAAAAATAGACGGTTTCTCTTTTTAAGCATGCCAGGTGTACTAGACATGGAAATGGATTTGTTCCATAAGGTATACAGTTTTGTATTAATTATCAATGGCTATAAAATGCTTTTGTGTCATCCAAAATTCGTAATTTAATTTACATGCTCAAGTTTGATTTTGAATCTCACATTTGAGATTTGTTTTAAATATATTTAGAATATTCAAATGCAATGACTAGCAATACACATATTCCTTTCATATAGTAACAATATGAGAATTGCATACGACTATAAATGAAGCTTGTTTCCTATATGATTTTGTTTTTCCCAATGAATATTTCATTCCACTTAAATGCTTTATCACTTGCTTGCAGTTCTGTTGTGTAGTTGAAAGGGAAATGTTATCAATAAATACTATGAAATATAGTCATATTAAAGAGCTCTCGTAATATATGTGTCACACCCTCACAACCAGCGCTCAGGGCGGAATTGACTTGGGCGTGCCCAAGTCATCCTGTGGCTTGAAGAGACGTGTGGCACCATAACTTTTCCAACTCGCTGGCGAGGCCAACCTGAGTGTACTTGGTTTAGACTACACCTTAACACTTAGAATCTTTATTAAGTTCAGTTATGACAAACATTCAACACTTAGACAATTTCACAAGTAAACAATACGCTGAGGGTACACAATCAAACTATTGTGTAAATGGACGGCCCAACCAGCCTAACACCCAAGTATTGTTACATGTTACAATATTGAGTACAACAAACCAATCATTTCATAAGAGGAGCACACTATTCAAATAATTACAACAGTCCTTGTGACGATACAAATTCATTCCATGCTTCATCGTAGACCTCCATCGCACCATGTGTTCTACTCATCCTACTCAATGCCTCGATGATCATTCGTGCCCTTCACCAAGTCATGCGCTCTATGTGCACCCTGCCTTGGATCTATGTCGATCTTTTACAAAGAGTCACTAGACACTAGCTTCAATCGAACACCCAAGAGCGCACACTCTTCTTGTTCGTCAACTCGTCCAACTTTTCCCTTCGCACAAACTTTCCTCGTCGCACTCCAAACTTGGCACATGCAACAATCATCTGATGGAACAGAAGTACCAATGCCCCAGCCCATCAACTGGTCTTTCCCTAGACTTGCTCTGTGCCCTGTCTCCCTTGTGCGCTTGTTTTCTACCACAGACCCAACACTTCACGAAAAATTGGCCTTCTCCCAACTTTTGGTTCACCGTTGTGCCTTTCGTTTGATTTCTGCGTTGATCGCCAAAACAACATAACTGCATTCAAGTCACCTCATGACTTTATGCCATCCTTGTTTGGTCGAATGCCTTGGATACTCACCTCTACATCCTTTATATATGTGTTTTCTCACATAACCAAACTATTGCATCTCTTGGCAAACCGATGTGTCCATTCCATGTCCACGCCCTTTCACAAGGTTGAGCCGACCCAAGTGTGGGTGCGCTCGGGCAGCTTGTCTAGTCGACTTGCCAAGTGTCCCATTCTTCAATTTGGTTGAACCATAAAACTTTTGAACAATGCCCCCATCTATCCAATTGAATCGTCACATGGGTGTACACATCACTTAGTCGAGTTAAGCCAAATCATCTAAGTGCACCCTCCCTTTCCTTAACCAACTTGTTCTTTTTGTGATGCACCCAAGTCATGCCCATGACCTTCATCAAACTAACCAATCGACTAAATTGTGTCTCAAGGCATTTGTACCATACACTAACATCTATTTCATGTCTTGGTCAAGCTTTCCCTTGGCATGTTGCGCGTCCAAGGCACCTGGGCTCGTCCAATATAAGAAGACATTGCATCTTTATGTGTATTGAGTGTCCAAACTTCCCAGCTTTCTACTACTTGGTTCATGGTGAGAGGGCACACAACTAGTCTTGGCACTCCATACCTTACATCCTCCCCCACTCCAAGTCTTTTTCATCCCGACAACCCTCAACACCTCCATGCATTGTGGTCACTATTCTTGACCATCACTTCATCCATCTCTTGCACGATCTCTGCCCCAATTCAATTGAATACTCCGCCTGCAGAACAAATGTCATATTTCCAACTTACTGTGATGATCCATATACCAAACATTCAAACTGCCCAAGTGTTGAACCATGTGGACTTGTCGACCATGCCCTTACTTCGACCATTCTTCCATGTCTCTGCACATGTCGACACCCAAGTTATGCATTGGTCAGGTGATCAATGCAACCATTGCATGCAACGTTCAAGATGCACTTCCTCATCTCAAACGTGATCTTTTCATTCAAAACTTCATCTCCCTATCCAATCCTCAAGCTCAAGGAAAATTTCTTCTCCTTTGCCAAAAACTTCCAAGTCTACCTTCACAACCCAGCGTCACAATTGTTGCCAATCTGCCCGACTGTTGTCCACACTCCACTGAGTTGACTATTATCCTTCCCAACCAAAAAATTGTTGTCTTTATCCTTCCACGTTTGTTGTGGCACCTTTCTCTAATGCGCCCAAGGTCACATTGCCCACTTCCTAGGCAACACGCCCTCTCCCAAACTACTCAATAGACCAACTACCCTTGAAAGCCACCACCAAGGCTATGGGAAAATGATGTGTTTGACTTGTGCTCCATGTGCAAGTACCTAAGGACCAACCTTACTTCCTTTGACAAGCATTCCAACTCTTCAAGTCATTTCGCATCAAACTCAAAGTCATAGATCCCCATTTCTTTCCTACCAAAATTTATGATGGCTTTGGGGTCTTGGTCTTCTCTGCCCACTTCCTCCACATCCTCCAAGTCTGGCTAAGTGAGTTCCTTTTTTCCCTCTTTTTTCTCAACACTTAGAGATTTTGGTGCAAGTGATTTGTCTAACCAATCCTCCTCAACTTCATCACAAATATTTTGGTAGCATGGTGACTCAGGCCGCGTCTCCTATGCGATGACTTCTACAACTGTTGTGATGGTTGAATTCAACTCATCCTCGTGAACTTGCTTATGATCGTGCAGTCTCTGAAACTGGTCTACCTTCTCCAAGATAGAATTTATTGATATCTCCAATGTCATCAATCTTCATTTACTTCATTCTTATTAACTCATGACACTCAAATAAACCATGGATGGAATCACCTCTTGTTGTTGTACTCTGTTGCAAGGTTTGTCCACACTCTCGCAAACTTCCTCAATCAACTTGATCAAAACACTCCTAGGCTTCCATCCAAGCTTTCTCTTTGTCGTCATGGGAAAACTTGGTTTTTTTGATTCATCCAAGAACACCAAGCAACCCTCATGTGGTACAAGATTTTCTTTGGCATACTTGAGAAAATCCCGCACCAAGATCATCACATGATCATCCAACGGAGACACCATCAAATCCCAACTACCAAACCAACTCTCGACTCTCAATGGTGTGGAATAAACCACTCATGTCATCGGCTTCACTATTGAGTTAACCACCTTGAACATGACCATACTTCTCTAAGGCTTACAATGGAGGAATGTAGCGTTTTGTTCACTTATGACACTGTGGGTTACGTCTGTTTCAAACAAATTTTCCACCTTCACCTCACTCACTATCGCATCCACAAAAAAAAGTATGGCTCCTCCATCTTGTGAACATTGTCCATGGTTCCTTGCCATGAACTCATCTAGATGCACTGTCAACTCCTCTAATCCTTCCACCATTGCCTTTGTTGGTTCTGGATGCAGTTGGATTACTTCTTCCAAGGTTGTGAGCTCCTTCTTCATATGATGCACTTAGTTTTCGTCCATTTGTTCCAACTGTTCCTTCAATGGGATATCTACTAAGAAATGGTTAAGGTTGCACAAGAAACAACAAATTGGCTTTCCTTTGCAGTCAAGTAGTTTGACTTGCCCCTGTGCCTTGACTTATCCTCTGTCTTGGGTGTCCTCCTTCATGAGCTCTTCATTGCACGATTTCCATCACACACTGATTTTCTTCATATTTGGACAATACTTTGTGAAATGGTGTCTTGAACACATGTCACATATGATAGAGATTATGTCTTCAAATGGATTTGGTTATTCTATGATGTTAGTGACGATGGACATGGCTTCCCTCTCCTTGGGCAAGTCTAACTTTGAGACATGGTAGTTTTCATCGTCCGTCGAGAGAGTATTTAGTGTTTCATCCCACAAATCCCATCGTGTAGTGATCATATTGATCTTCTCTAAGATTTTGTTGGTTGCGTCCATGCTCACCCACCATTATTCATCAAGGTTCTTCCTTATTGTACCATCAATCATATCCTCCATCATGTATCCATCACTCTTTTTTCACATCTGTACTGTTGTTTGCGATCACTTCTACAACTTTGTGATCATGCACCCATGTGTCATATTGCAAAACTAAGTTTCTTCACAACAAGATCTAATGCCAATTGTCACAGTGGTGACAATGATGAAGATCTTTCCAAACAGTTCACCAAGTCAAACTCAAATATGTCCCTTGCTCGACTACTTAGTTCTTTCTTAGATACCAACTGTCACACCCTCATAGCCAGTGCCCGGAACAGAACTGACTTGGGCATTCCCAAGTCACCTAGTGGCTTGAGGAGCCATGTAGCACCACAAATTTTACAACTCAGTGGCGAGGCCAACCTGAGTGTACTCAGTTCATACTACACCTTAACACTTAGAATCTTTATCAAGTTTCGTGATGACAAATATTCAACACTTAGACAATTTCACAAGTAAAAAATATGCTCATAGTATACAGTTAAACTGTTGTGTAAATGGACGGCTCAATCATCCTAACACCCAAGTATCGTTACAAGTTACAATATTGAGTACAATGAACCAATCGGTTCAAAAGAGGAGTGCACGACTAAAATAGTTACAATAGTCTCTATCACGATACAACTTCATTCCACGCTTCGTCGTAGACCTCTGTCACACCCCTTTCTCTACTCACCCTACTCAACGCCTGTGTGATCATTCATTCCCTTCACCAAGTCGTGTGTTTTGCCTTATCTCTATGTTGAACCTTTCCATAGAGTCACCAGACACTATCTTCAACCCAACACCAAAGAGCATGTGCTCTGCTTGTCCATCGACTCATCCAACTCTGCCCTTCACGCAAACCTACCTCATCACATTCCAAACTCGGCGTGCCCAACACACACCTAACGAACCAAAACTACTAGCACCATATCCTGTCAGCTAGTTGTTCCCTAGACCTACTCTGTGCCCTGTGTCCCTTGTGCACTTGTTTTCTGTCACAAATCCAACAATTCACCAAAGCTTGGCCTTCCCCCAAATTTTGGTTCATCATTGTGCCTTCTGTTTGATTTCTACGTTGATCACCCAATCAATAGAACTGCAGTCAAGTCACCTCATGAATCTATGCCATCACTGCTTGGTTGAATGCCTTGGAGACTCACCTTTGCATCCTTTATATATGTGTTGGCTCACATAACCGAACCATTGTGTCTCTTGGAAAACCAATGTGTTTGTTCCACGTTCTCTCCCTTTCGCAAGGTTGAGCCTACCCAAGTGTGGGCGCGCTCAGGTAGCTTGTCTAGCTGACTCATCAAGCATCCCATTCTTCCGTCTGGCCGGCCCACCAAACTTTTTATAGGCGCCCCCATCCATCCAACCGACTCGTCACATGGGTGTGCCCATTTCTTAGCCAATTCAAATCAACTCGTCTAGGCGCTCCCTCCCTTACCTTGGTCGTCTTGTTCTTTTGGTGATGCACCCAAGTCATACCCATGACCTTCATCAAGCCAACCGATCGACTAAATTTTGTTGCAAGGCATTTGTGTCATACACTAGTGTCTATGTCATGTCTTGGTTAAGCTCCCTCTTGCACGTCGAACACCCAAGACACCTGGGCCCGCCTTATAATGTGTTTTGTATAGAGAAACAATATCACTTTATATCAATGATTTTCTCCCTTTCATTTGGTTTTAGGTAGATGGGTTGTTTACTCATTGTCATGGATATAAAGGTTTGATTTAATTTTTTAATCAGAAGATGTGACACCCTCATATGTAGAGTTTAATAATATACCCATTTTTTGAATACTAAATGAAATACATACTATTGAATGAGAGCTTGATTTGTGTTTTGTTGGCCCTCGACCAAGTTTTGAGGAAACATTGGTTGTGTTTGACCACTTTTGGGACTTCGACAGGCTGGTCGAAGATGGAGTGCCTAGGCGGAGCAGATATCGCGGGATCTCACTCATTTTGCGGGCTTGTGGACCCAACAAAGGGTTATTAGGGTTATGTAACGAGTATGGGATGTCGACCCATGGGTTCAACCATGATTAGGCCTTTTTGTAATGTATAAATAGATAGCTAAGTGATGTAAGAAGTAGTTACTAGTTACTTGTGATTGGCTTAGTGCAAGAAGTTGTAAGTGCTTTGTGCAGACAGGTTGTGTAAGGACTTGCGTTATCAAGGAGTTGGCTATGTGCCTTGACTTGATTTTGAGGAAGGTGGATCTAGTGCATTGTGTGCAGATCACTTGTCTAGTGCGAGGCTTGGCTTTATGGCTCTGTGCACAAGAGCAGACGCATGTAAGAGATTGCAGATTAATAAAGAAGAAGAAGAAGAAGTTGGTGGACGTAGCCCCACACTAGGGTGAACCACGCATATCCTGTGTTGATGTGCTTTGTGTGATGTTGTTGATGTTGATTATGTGATTATTTGCTTAGTGTTGTTATGTATAATGAATGCATATGATTTTGTAGCTTAGTGGTTAATGATGTGAATTAATGCTAGATCTGAGCTAATGCTATGTGCTCAGTAGTTGGAAGTGTTAGATCTTGATTGTTACTGTGTTGTTCTATAATAAGGGTTATTCTGCGATGTACATGAGAATCATAACCTAATGCATATTGTTGGCTAAGTGCCCTGCTAAGTATTGTAATCACAGATTTGTGTCTCAGCCTGGTTGTAGACACCTGAGTCCTACAACCACCCCTGCCTCTACCTCAGGTGAGATTTCATCTGCTTCGCAAGTGTTGCCAGAAGGGTTGGTAGTTAGGGTTTTGTTGGTGCATTGAACCTTGGGTCTGCCCCTGTGCCAACAAATCGTTCCATTGTCGAGACCTGAAACTGTGATTGCTGGGAACTGAAGAAAGAAGAAAGCTCTATGTGTAGATTCGTTGTTGTAATGCGCAGTATTCTACTTGACTTGTGAAGCTCTGTGCTAAGAAAGAAACTAGACCTGAAGAAAAGAGGTAAGATCTTAAAGCTTTGTTCTCTGGTAAAGGTAAGATAACTGGAAATCTTTGTTTCGAAAATATGAATCTAGGTATGCTTGATAGATTTTGTCCTACTCTGAAAACTAGGGAACAGTTATAAGAAAGAGTTGATCTGAATAAATTTGATAGAAATAGAGAAAGATATGTTATTCCTATGCATAGAAAGAATTTTTGGACCAATAAGTGGATGCAGGAGCCTAGAAAGAATTTTTGCAGAATGCAGGTCCATCATTGTGATCTCAGTGCACAGTACAGGAAAGGCTAGGGATCGTTTAAAAGAAAGAGAGGATTGACATTGTGTTATAATTGCAGAAGACCAGAACATCTTGCTAAAGAATGCCCTGGTATAGGCCCTCTTTGCCTTTATCGTAAAGCTATTGGTCATGAGGTTGAGGATTGCCCTAGGATGATTGCTAAAGTTGAAAAGATGAACATGAGACAAGAAGACTATAAATAAGGTCAAGAAACTTAGGATATGTTAAGGAATCATACAGAAAAAGAGTCAAAGACTATGTTAATACAGTTAAAAGAAGATATGGATGATCACAAAGACATCAGTTTACCAGATATCCTGAAAGAAAAACAGTGCATAGTTACAAGAATAAAATAATTCGACATAGACTGTGTATTATGTGAAGAAACACATGTGAATATTATGCCATAAAGCACTTGGGAAATTTTGGGAAAGCCTGCTATGATACCTTCATTGGGAAGGATAGGTTTGTTTAAAGGAAAGATGATAACCTTATGTGGAAGAATTACTAATATACCTATGATTGCTCATGGAACTACGACTGAAGAATAATTTGAAGTTATTAGGTTTGTTGAGAACAACACCCCTTTTTCACTTTTATTGGGAAAGACTTGGATTGAGAAGGATCATATCAGAAGGAAAGCAAAGGAGGAAGCCACAGAAAAGAGGAAGCAAGAATTAAGGGACTTCATAACCGGAAGAATAACGTGACTAATAGAAGAACAAGAGGATCAGTCGAAGAAACCGAGGGCCAGAGAATTAGCTGTCGGAGTTGAAAGAACACAGGAAGACTTAAAGAACCTGTCCACGCAAGAAGAACGTATGTCCACCCAGAACCTAGCAATCAAAGAGGTATTATCTACAAACCCTTTGAAAGAACATCAGCAATGCGAAGATACTAGGCTAAGAGAAAGTAAGAATAAGAATGGAAAGAGGAATCTAGAGACTCATATCACATGAAAGAAGGAAAGGAAGCTGAGTAAGAAGAAAGCTAAGTTAGAAAAACTATGAGAAGTTCCAGAGAAGACTTCGCAGAAGAAAGTCCTACAGAACTTGAACTTCATCAGAATAACAGAACAACGTAGAATGGGACTTTGCCATGACGAAGCTATATGACTGTTGGATGCATCCCGACCATTAGAATGATGCTCCAGAATGGCTAGAAACACAGTTATTTCCGGAAAGACCGTTGAGACCGCACCATAATGGATGGATTCGTATTGATTGAGGAATTCCTACCCGTTGGAGGAATCTGTTATGAGGTTGCTTATTTAACCTGTCGGACGCTATGCCAGGACCACTTTTTTAAAACCGTGATATCCGAGCTAATAGAGAATCCATCGTATCATGTTGTGCTTTCTAAACCTCACCATCCATCTAATTACCTCGTTGTATGTTCGCATACCCAAGTTATTTCATTACAAGTGTGCATGTTGGGCGAACGCAGCACAATAGAGAAGTCTATGGAGGAGATACTTGTAGACCTCATGACTGAGAGAGTCATGTTTGTGGGAATATAGGCATCATCGACTGGTGGATTGCAAGAATCCCCATCGAATAGACGATGTTCTGGCCACACTGCTGAGAAGCGAAGAAAACACCACAACGATCTGGCTAATGTGAAGAATATCCCATCGGTCTTGTCGAACTACATCCTGCCTTTGGCTGGCACGATTAACTGCAACAACATCCCACGATATTTTGAGTACATGATGATCATTGTGTACCTCTGAAAGGGATAGGCGCAGATGGACCCCAGTTAGGACATATTCCAGCTCTTAAGAACATCGTCTTCAACCTCGGAGATAGGAAGAACTATGCGATGCTCGCACCGCGTAGGTATTTGATGAAGACGACTGGGAAGAAGCCGCACATAGTCTCCCGGCTGTAGATAAAGGAGCTTGCACAATCGATGATCTTGAATGTGATGAAGATCCCCCACTTCGGTCAACATCAGGAGGTTAACGCTTGCGTTAAAATCCTCCTATCATGCTATCATGGAGGGTATCTGTGGCTTGATAGGCACGTCACTGTGGATCCAACGTTGATCCACCTCATCACAGGACTAAGTATGCAGGGACCAGACCCTCACCAGTTCTACCCTAGGAAGACTTCAGAACACTCCCTGGCACAACGTATAAAGGAAGACTACGATGATGTAGAGAAGGGAAAGCAAGGCTAGAAGGTAGCCTCCATCTAGGATGGCATAGTGCACCTATATTGTCAGCTTATAGCTGGCAAGCTCGTCAGAAAGAACTGGCCGAATCAAGTCACTGTATTTGTAGTAGACCTTGCAAGGAAGTGCGTCGAAGGAATGAAAATGAACTGGGTGAGTTACCTCGTCCAAGAGTTGGAGAAGGACTGTCGCGAAGCGTAGGATCAGGGATATGAGTTTCATTTTAGTTGGCTACTGGTATTGATCGCATTTGTCACCTGACAAATGCCGAAAGGAGCAGCATTCCCCGAAGTTGAGCCATCAAAGTTGTTGGTCGCAAGGTTCTCCACCTTGTGGTACACGAATGATATGGCGAAGTAGTGGTAATCAAATGCAATGCTCCATGCTTACTACTTATAGCTAAAGCGTTCCATTGAAGCATTTCCACGAATGACCCCAAACACTTTGCATCAGTATAGGCTGCTAGCGAAGTTCTGCGCATATCGACACTTTATCTACATCAGCGTGCACAGGGATGAAAGAAAGGAGGAGTTGCAGTCCTACTATAAGTTGACAGATGAAGAAATGGAAGAGATCACTAAAGAATGGCCAACAAAGTTCCTTGTATCGGTGGAAGATGCAGAGCTCTCTAATCCCAACATCATCGGAAGTCCATTGGTCACCCAGGTCGAACATGATGGACAAAAGGAAAATAAGAGAATGGAGGATGTCCAGAACATATAAAGTGATGAGGAGGAAAACGCCTTAGAGGAAAGTAGGTCGTGTTAGTAACAATTGTGGTATCGGGGCACAAAGGTACACAGGTCTGCGGGATTGTGCGATAAGTACCCAAGTGTAACATACAAAGAGATCCATTTCGGGCCCAGGTCAAGCGAGCGAGCACTCCGATTTCAACGTCCAGGATGTATCCAAAGAATCAAATCAGCGGTGAGCGGGAAATCGCGATTGACAAAGTTGCGCCAAGGTTAGCGCATGGATGGCGCCCGTAGCATGTTCAGGAATGGATGACAGCCGCTCATCCCAAAGGACACGTGGCATGATATTTGGTCGCGTCGGCGTTTCATCGATCGGGGGTTCATGGGGTGAGAGTTTCGTGTTGATCAACATCGCGAAACCCCGAACCCCGATAGCGCCGAAAGCATAGAAACTGGGGCCCTTTTATTGCCCTTTTATTGCCCTTTTAATGCCCTTTTATTGCAAATCAAGCATTGACCTTTTATGAATAACCTATGTCACTCAAATTATGCACGGGTATGGAGATGCAAAAGAAGTTATAAAGCATGGTATGGATTCAATGATTTTTGAGTTTCTTTCCACAAAAAAAAGAGTCAGTGGGGAGCAGTGGGGAGAAAGTACTAGAGGATAAATATACATACCTCAGCACCATGTAGAAGAAGGAAATAATACACTCGCTACCTGATGGACTTGTGTTATAAATATAGAGGTAAATAGAAATTTATTTTGCATCAGAGTATATATAGAATAATGGTTGACCATACTCTTAGCATTTAACTCGTGGTAATTTGTTTGCAGGTCTTTAAGTCACTGGAGAAGTTCAGTTGTGCAACACTCAAATAAATCAAGTTTAGTTAATTTACGTTATCAATAATTTAGTATGTTAGTTTTTAATTTTTTTCATGCTACTTGTTAGTACCATATTTGTTCCTGCCACTAATTTTAAGGTTCATCAAGGTTATAATGTCGAGATTTAGCAAGTTGAAGGAAGAATTTGAGCTTCCAGATCCTCTGAACAATCAAGAGTGAGCTTACTTCAAGGCAAATTGAATAAATGGAAAGAAATACATGCCCTTGCGTGCATAAGGAAAACTTTAAACACTCATGCGCTTATCGAAGGTCAAAATGGGCCCATATATCCCTAAGAGAGATTAAGTTGATTAGTTGTAGGGCTTACCATGAGACTGCAACATAGAACACATGCGTCGATATAAGGCGGAGCCCGTCCGATCTGACGGTTGCTGAGAAGCAAATTGACGACTGGGACCTCATCATGCACAGAACATGCACAGGTGTTAACATACTAGGCCATCGGCCCACTGAGATTCAATTGCAACACTTCTCCATATTTCTCCCAGTCCAGTGACATGTCAGCTTTCCAACATGGAATTTGACAAGCCAACCAACAACTGCCACGTGGACAGGTGGAACCCACTGGAGACACAGGTCAGCACCCAAAAACCGAGTGAAACATGTCACCCCTTGCCATCTCAACATCAACGTAGAAAAATAAAAAGTTTCCATGTGTCCACGAGACCCAGCTGATATCAACATGACATATTCGTAACTTAAAGGTTCTAGGTTTGTTCGTCGAGTCATATTGATGACTACCATTGCTTTGTAGAGCGAGATCAATGGTCCAGATTAAACAAGCCTTAGTTGTTTTCTGGAGTTCTATGGAGCTAGATCAATGGATCTCGTCGGTTTGAAACTAATGACCAAGATCATCTTGGCCATTGGTGCATCAATGGAGCACGTTATCCCATTTCCCTTGATGTCGAGATATGTCATCATGCCAACGAAGATTTGTTAGAGCCAACCAACAGCTGCCACGTGGACAAGTGGACTCCATTGAATACACAGGTTAGCACCTCGAATGAGTGACATGTGTCATCCCCTGCCACATCAACATCAACTTGGACCAGTATGAGATTGCCACCTATATAGGGTGACGTCAACATGACTCTGTCCATGACTTAGTCAATTTTTCACATTTGGTCGATCCAAATCAATGGCTCTCACTAGTTTGAGATCGATGGTCTGAATTATATCAGGTCACCGGACTCCAGTTGCAACACTTCTCCAGATTGGCCCCGATTCGGTGACACATCATTATGCCAGCGGAGCTCTATCAAGGATTGACAACCCAGATTAAATACCACCCCACGGATCACCAGGCCACCAAGTCATAGACTCCAATGATATTCCCTAGATTGAGCCCAGTCTGATGACACATCATCATGCCAGCAGGGCATCCGTTAGGCCAACGAGTGACTACCACATGGGTAGGTGGAACCAACTAGATACACATGTCATCCATGCCACATCATCATTGTGGACTCGTAGCCTTAGCGTGGGGGTGGCTTGTTGTTGAGAGAAAATGAGCAGTGAAGCCTATGGTTGGGAGGTTCATCCATCGTTTGCATCCAGTTGGTTAATCATTAACATATAAGTGTTTATGTTATGTTCTTATGTCAATTTCGTTGTGTAAATGGTTTATATGAATGTTGTGTGTTTGTTGTTTTATTGAACAATTGTATTCATGTTTAATATATGTTGTTAGATGCATTTAGAATTGTAGTATCAGTCTGATGGTCAAATATGTGTTTGATTTGTGGCTGATAAGCTATAGGAAAATATTTGGTTGAAATATATTAATTTTAATGTGTATTATGCATGTAATGATGCTCACTTGGGAACTAGGTACATTACAAAGTGGTATCGAAGACTCACATTCAAACATCGAGCTTGGATGGGCCAGATTCATAATGAATTGGTCAAATTTGTTGTTACATATTTTTTGTGTGACATATTTGGGGAAAAAGATGAATTTAGGGAGAAATCCCTAAATCCGTGGGCAAAAATCTGAGTTCAAATGACTCCAAACTATTTAGAAGGTTCAATAGAGCCAAGCTGCAAATTTCCATATCAAAATTTGACCTAGAATGGTCAAAATTCAGTTTTAATGGTTGTATGTAGAGTTACAGTCAATTTTTTGAATCGACGATCAAGATCTCTTTTGATCTTGAGATCGATGACTGAGATTCATGATGATAAATTTAAAAATCCATAGGGTTCGACAGTTTTGAAAGGTTGATCAAATCGACGGCCATGATTAATTTCGGTAGTTTGGGAAATGGATTAGATTGACGGTCTATATTCATTTCGGTTGTTTTGAAGGGTAGATCCAATCAACAACCATGATTCATTTCGAGGGGTTTTGAAAGGGAGCAGATCAATGACTTATATTTGTCAAGGTTTTGGTCAAAATTTGGCTGAGTGTGGAAAATTTCCAAGAGAAATCATCGATGGTCGATGGTCGAATCGATTGAAATGAAAAAGAGTGTGGTTCGACCAAAGGACATTGTTGGCCATCAATCACCGACGGTCGGCGTCGACTGAATCTTGCGGAGTATTTTTCAATCGTCGACGAAAACCGTCAATGGTCGATGGGTCGGTGGTTGGGCATCGACCGATTCGGTAAATTTTTTCGAATCATCGACGCATCGATGGTTAGGTGTCGGATGAATTCAACAAAGTGTTTCGGTCATCCAAGAGAATTGGTCGATCGTCAATGAAGAAAAAGTGCATGATGATGTCATCATCCACATGGCATGCCACATCATCATCTACGTGGCATGCCACGTCACCCAAGTTGACACCTCAGGATGACATGTCATGCCACATCAACACCCATGTGTCATGTCATGACAGAAGTGGACGATGGAAGATGGTCACGTCGGTCGATTTGGGAAAGTGTATTCGGCAATCGTCGAGGATCGTCGATCATCGATGGGCCGATGGTTGAGCATAGGCTAAATTAGTGTGGAGTTTTCATTCACCAATGAAGATCATCGATCGTCGATGGGACGATGGTTGAGAATAGGCTAAATTAGTGTGGAGTTTTCATTCACCAATGAATATCATTGATGACCGACGATCGGGTCGGCTAGTTTAGAGTTGTGTGCAAATCAGTTGTCGGAGGAATGGGCTGATGATTGACAATCACGTCGACAAATCAGGAAAAGTGTGGTGTCCACCCAAAGGAAAGTGTCGATCGTCGATGGATGATAGAGTCAGATCAAAGGTTGTTATTTCTCTTTATTTGAGTTGAACTATTCATATTTGAAGGGTTGTTATAGTAGTAAAATAACTAGTTTTATGTGAATTTGTTTGGTTTTTGAAGTTCATTAACTTGAGGGGCATTTTTTAGGTCCTAAACGACATTTTTAGCAAATCAAACCAATCAAAATAATGTACCAAGGTACACATTGTTTTTGCAACTCAAATAAAACAACTCATAGAAAGTTATCCAATGAGTTAAATAGTTCGCAAAACGGAGCTCGTATGAGAAAGTTATAGCCCAAACAATGAGGGTAAAATTTTGGCACCAAAGTTAGTTCTAGGGAGAATAACTCCATGCTCAAAAGTCCATTTGGGGAAAAAGAGAAGTCAATGGAAATATTATGACCCATAGAAGCTATAAGTGGAGTCATATTTTGGTTATGGGTACCTAAAAATGTGTTGAAAGAGAAATAAGACACATGTAGCATACATGTGTAATTTGGGTAAAACAACCTAAACTTCTCTGGACCATAACTTTCATCTCATAGCTCAGATTTGAGCAAACAAATAGTCATTGGAAATGTATTTAGGAGTAGAAGACATATGTCAACCCAAAATTTTGATTTGGGTAAGTAAATTTTCCAGAAATCGATAAAGAGATTTTTGT
>JZKD02S2302001.1:0-10628 GCA_000966675.3 Picea glauca | reverse complement strand
TAAAAGGTTATTATTAATAATAAACCCTAGAATGCTTATAATAATAATAAATCTTATAATGATTATTAATCATAATTATTATTAATAAACCTTATCATTAACAATAGAAGTACTCGATATTAATATTACTAAGGTATTTAATAATAATAGTGCTAGATAATAATTAGTTAGTAATGAAGGTAATCATTTAATGATATTAATACTAGAAATGAACTATAATATTAATGCTAAAACCAAAGGTAAGAGCAAAAAGTACTAAAATAACCAGAAAATCCTAAAAGAATATTAATATATTATAATAAATGGTCAATGATAATAGTGCTAGATATTAATTATTTAGAATTATTAGTAAATGATAAGAAAGGAAGAAAGAGAACATTCATAATGGAGAAATGGAAGAAGAACAAAGACGCAAGAAAAGAAAATAAACTAAATAAAAAGGAAGTAAACAAGCAATCAAGAGGTCAAAGAACATAAAACCAGAGGAAATAAAACCCAAGAAGCTAGAGGAGATGGATCCTGTTTTGGATCCGAAATGTTGACTATTAACAAATGATATTGTGGATATTCTAAACAACGAACAAAACTCTCACCACAAAAATATTAATTACAAGGGTTGATTTGCTAGTGGGTTAGGGGTTAAGGCATTATGTGTTTAGGGATTAGTGTGATAATGGTTCATTTTTTTGTTATTGTTTCATTTTTGTTGTGTGATTTCTAAGAATATAGAGGAGTAGTCAATGCTATAACTAAAGCAGGGTGGTTTCACAACCTGATGGATGAGCTTGGTTTTCCTCTCCAAGATAACACTACAATGTATCGTGACAATCATGGTGCAATACAAGTGCCTCATAATCCTATTGCGCATAACAAGAAGAAACATGTAGAGCTTCACGTGAACTATCTCAGACAATTAGCACATGAGACTATGGTGCCCCTTACTTGCTACAAGACTAATGATCAAATTTTTGATATCTTTGCAAAGCCTTTGACATTAGCAAATTTTGCTAAATTTCAGACCTTGCTAGGGCTTCAATAAGATGACATTATGGTGGGTGCTCCGCTAATGCCACATCCTAAATCCTCTAAGTTGAGGGGGGTGTTGGAATGTGTCTTATAGTGTCGATTGCCACCATTGAAGCATTTATGATCTTATTGGCCTAGTCCCTATCCTACTTCCAGACACCTTTTCCCCATACCTCATTGAGATCTTCTAAAAAACACATTTTTTGAACTTGTACATGCTCTGACAGTTATGCAGTGCGCGTATACGTGGGCTGCCCAAAGGAAAGTTGCATACATCTTAATAAATGCTCAAAAAAATATTTTTTCCAAATTAAATGTTGAGTTATAGGTTTGGTTAGTTGCCTAACTCCTTTTACATGTACTCAACCATCTCTAACTAATTGGAGACGACTTAAATAGAGAATTTGGTCCAAGGAGAAAGGAAATTATTAAGTGCACATCAGAGCAAACAATATTGACTATCCCCACCATGTCTGTAAGCCCATATATCTCCCATTTTCTGCTGGTTCTTGACCTGGAAACCCTTGTTTCCATTATTCTTTGAGCACCTTTCTATTTGAACATGAGTCTCCTTATGTCCTCCTTACGTTTGTTGGTGAATCAAAGGTTGAAACCAACCCATATAGTAGGAGCTTGGATGGAGGGACCCAGAGTCTTTTCAACGGGGTAGTTCTGCAACATGACATGTATACAATGTAACTACCAAAACTGTTGAATAATTATAAGATGCTCATTCCTCCAAAATTTTGTGTTCATAATGTATAATTTGCAGTTATATAAATATGTTGTTTAGAACACTAGTTGCATTGATTTTATTTTGTATTTAATTGGACTGTCAGGTTATTCATTAGTATAACTACCTCTCCTTGTAGATTTGCATGCTTGAGTTTTTGCAGGTTGTAGAGAAAACTACTGGGAAGGAGTGAGAACATTTTGGGATTTGGGAACCACATCTAATGTAGGATTACCAGTGGGTTTATTTTTCCTCCTCATGATAGTTGGTTATTTTAATTGGATCGATTATAGAATCTTTGCTATATGTTATCTTTGGAATTTTCTATCTTAAACGGTTATTGATTTGCTGCAATTAGCACACAACTATAGGGGATTTTCCCTGAAAGCAGAACTGACAACCATACTGGGGATTTATACCTAGTGGGCCTATCTCCGGGCTTTGCTTTGTTTTTCTTTCTTTTGTTTTTAGAAATTTCTTTTCAGATCGGTTTAACTTTTCTTTATGTTTGATATTTTGATCTTATTTGAGCATCACTGCATTTGAAATGTTTGGAGTTGAGGGAATTGCGGATTTTGACCCCTTTTATATTGATTATGCATTTTATTCTTTTGAATTTCATGAATTTAAACATGAAAGTCAAAAGTCAAAATTCGAAACTTTCCATATGACATATCTCTTGCAAGTTGATTTCATCGACTTTTAAAGTTGTTCTAATTACGATCTTGATCATGGATTAAGGTTCTTGATTACATTGCTTTCATACATGTTCATAGTTATATTTTTACTTGAGCTACAAAATTTGAGCCTATAATTTAATGGGTTATTAAATTGTTATTTTTCATCCTAAGTATTTTTTTTTTTTTCATTATCTTATATTATGGGGATGAAGAATTAAGATTTATATGTCTTAGTCATCTTATTTAATAACCTACCTTATGTTCAAATACATTGTCAAGATATCATTTATTAACTTGTAATATGCATGATTTATATTAAAAGAAAATATAAATTGTAAGCAATTTGATAATCATAGCAACAATAATTTTTATGACCAATGTCTTCACTCAATCTATGATTTCAATGACAAAATATTTCAAACAGCGTATTTGCCATATGGAATTTTTGTTTTGCTTTTGCTTGATCCACAAAGAATACGAGGAAGTCCTCCTCTGTCATGTCATAACTAGCAATGAATTCACACATCCAACTTAAGACAAAATCTGAAGTTAACCTCATTTTCACAGTTTGGGGATTTTTGTGTTACAGAGTTTTCACTTGGCTATGGATGAGGGTTTTGATATTTTTCTTTCTGCATTTGTACTTTCATCTCAGATATGCTTTGTGATCTTCCCTTAGTTATATTTCATATTCATATTTGAGCCTTTAGATTTGAATTTGTTGAAGCCAACAAATGCAACAACCCATGTTTCATTTTCCACAGGTTGTTGGGATTTTGCACCCTTTTTTTTATGGGTAGGTTTCAACGATTTGGGGGAGTTTCAAATACAATGGGTTTTCATTTTATTGAGAGCGAGGGTTTCTTATATTCACTTCTGCATGCATGCATTCACCATGGATTCTGCAGCTTTGTTGAGTGGTATTACATTTTTATGGGTTTGATTTTAAGATGCGAGCCTCCAGAAATGAATTGTTGAAGCCAACGAAGGCTGGCTGGTGCATTTTCTCAATGTTTTCTTACAACCACAATCTACAGGCAACTGGGTTTTTGCCCTAAAATTCAAATGGTTAGAATTTAAATATTTGGGTATTGTGATTTTCAGATTTTCATATGGTAAAAATAGAGGTACGTTTTTATTCCTCTCTACATGTATCTCTGTATTTGTTCGTAAATGAAGAGAAAACTCCAAATTGACAATTTGTGCTTTGATTTATAGTGTATTGGATTTATTTTATGTAAGAAATTCAACCCTGAGTAAAACAACATTTATTTTTTATGGGTTGATTTAAAAAAAAAAAAAAACGAATTTCCTCTTTTTGAAATGGTAGAATTCAGATGGCCGAGCTTTTATTGTTTTTCCTTGATCTCACCATAATTCCGATTGAATCTCATTCAGATCAAAATAATCTTCTTCATAAGAAATAAGCTAAAGAGGCTCCTTACACAGGACAATCCATCTCCTCCTACAGTAGAAAAGCCTACAGAAGAGAAAACTAAAATCAATCCAAGCTTGGAAGCATCTTTTTTGAAAGTTAAATATTATGAAATTGTGCCCATTTCAGAAACCAACATGATTGATTTGGAGCTAGAAAATGAGTAATTCAGGTGTCAAAACAAAATGCTAATTGCAGAATATGAGAAGAAGCTAGATGAACTTAAACATAAAGTGGATAAAAAAGAAAGTTCAGTATTTTTATTAACTCAGATTTCGGAAATTCTGCTTTTCGATACTCAAGCTATTTAAGTTAATGCTTTTGATTGCCAGGTTAAATTTAATGTTTTTTACTCTATTTATTTTCTTGTTATCAAAGGTAGCTACAGAATTTAAAAAAGTCTGTAACCGATCTAATATTAATTGTTTATTATTGTTTTAATTCATTTAAAAAAAATAGTTAAATTTTGTAGCTGCCTTGATTTTTAGAGAAAAAACAACTACAAAATTTGAAATTTTGTAGTTGTCCCTGATTTTTTTTTATTTTTTTTATTAATTAGTTTTCATTTATTTTGTACAAGTGTGCAATGAGGTGATGTGGACTGAAATGTTTGCATGAAGACTCTCCACAAATCTCGAATACAAGATCTTAGAGAATATCAATTAATTTTATTAAATTTCAAGATTATTTTTTATAGAAAATCAATTCCTATCTTTTGTAAAGTTAGTTGAATTTGTATTGTTTAAGAATTAAAACAATTATTTCATTCCAAATTTAGAGGAGCTAATTACTCTTTCAATAATAAGAGTTGTTAGAGATTAGAAGGGGCTTCTTTTCTTATAAAAGAGAAGAAGAAAACATAAGAGGGGGTTCCAGATATATGTAACTATGGGGAATAATTCTGTAGGGATATGAAAACTTGGCTACACTGTTGTTGTAGTATGGTGATCTTCTTCTTGTAGGATTTTGGAGGACTTTGTAATGACAATTTTATTTCAAATAAATGATATGTTTCCATTTTATGCATTGTTGTATAATTTGTAACTCTGTTGTTTTTTATTATTGTGAATTTTAGTTCTAATTTAAATCTTTAATTTTGTGAAGCTATCTTTGCAAAAATAACATATTTCAAATTAGAATTTAATGTTAGATTCAAAGGAACTTGATTATAATTATTGGTAACTATTTATCATTAAATTATAATCTTGTTATGTTTTAACTACTATTGTGTTAAAAGAATGACTTCTCTAATACGATAGTAAATCTTGAGTTGAATCTATCTTGTTGATTGGGTTTAAGTATATGTATGAGGTTTTCTAGTAACTATTTGCTAGAATTATTTCATTTTGTATTTGTTTTAATCACTTGATAGTCATTAAACTACTTTGATNTATATTTTTTTATTTTTTTATTTAAAAAAGTCTGTAACCGATCTAATATTAGTTGTTTATTATTGTTTTAATTCATTTATTTTATTTTTCAAAAAATAGTTAAATTTTGTAGCTGCCCTGATTTTTAGAGAAAAAACAACTACAAAATTTGAAATTTTGTAGTTGTCCCTGATTTTTTATTTTTATTTTTTGTTATTAATTAGTTTTCATTTATTTTGTACAAGTGTGCAATGAGGTGATGTGGACTGAAATGTTTGCATGAAGACTCTCTACTAATCTCGAATACAAGATCTTAGAGAATATCAATTAATTTCATTAAATTTCAAGATTATTTTTTATAGAAAATCAATTCCTATCTTTTGTAAAGTTAGTTGAATTTGTATTGTTTGAGAATTAAAACAATTATTCCATTCCAAATTTAGAGGAGCTAATTACTCTTTCATTAATATGAGTTGTTAGAGATTAGAAGGGGCTTCTTTTCTTATAAAAGAGAAGAAGAAAACATAAGAGGGGGTTCCAGATATATGTAACTATGGGGAATAATTCTGTAGGGATATGAAAACTTGGCTACACTGTTGTTGTAGTATGGTGATCTTCTTCTTGTAGGATTTTGGAGGACTTTGTAATGACAATTTTATTTCAAATAAATGATATGTTTCCATTTTATGCATTGTTGTATAATTTGTAACTCTGTTGTTTTTTATTATTGTGAATTTTAGTTCTAATTTAAATCTTTAATTTTGTGAAGCTATCTTTGCAAAAATAACATATTTCAAATTAGAATTTAATGTTAGATTCAAAGGAACTTGATTATAATTATTGGTAACTATTTATCATTAAATTATAATCTTGTTATGTTTTAACTACTATTGTGTTAAAAGAATGACTTCTCTAATACGATAGTAAATCTTGAGTTGAATCTATCTTGTTGATTGGGTTTAAGTATATGTATGAGGTTTTCTAGTAACTATTTGCTAGAATTATTTCATTTTGTATTTGTTTTAATCACTTGATAGTCATTAAACTACTTTGATNTTTTATTGAGAGCAAGGGTTTCTTATATTCACTTCTGCATGCATGCATTCACCATGGATTCTGCAGCTTTGTTGAGTGGTATTACATTTGTATGGGTTTGATTTTAAGATGCGAGCCTCCAGAAATGAATTGTTGAAGCCAACGAAGGCTGGCTGGTGCATTTTCTCAATGTTTTCTTACAACCACAATCCACAGGCAACTGGGTTTTTGCCCTAAAATTCAAATGGTTAGAATTTAAATATTTGGGTATTGTGATTTTCAGATTTTCATATGGTTAAAATAGAGGTACGTTTTTATTCCTCTCTACATGTATCTCTGTATTTGTTCGTAAATGAAGAGAAAACCCCAAATTGGCAATTTATGCTTTGATTTATAGTGTATTGGATTTATTTTATGTAAGAAATTCAACCCTGAGGAAAACAACATTGTATTTTTTAAATTTTTTTATTTAAAAAAGTTTGTAACCGATCTAATATTAGTTGTTTATTATTGTTTTAATTCATTTATTTCATTTTTCAAAAAATAGTTAAATTTTGTAGCTGCCCTGATTTTTAGAGAAAAAACAACTACAAAATTTGAAATTTTATAGTTGTCCCTATTTTTTATTTTTATTTTTTGTTATTAATTAGTTTTCATTTATTTTGTACAAGTGTGCAATGAGGTGATGTGGACTGAAATGTTTGCATGAAGACTCTCCACAAATCTCGAATACAAGATCTTAGAGAATATCAATTAATTTCATTAAATTTCAAGATTTTTTTATAGAAAATAAATTCCTATCTTTTGTAAAGTTAGTTGAATTTGTATTGTTTGAGAATTAAAACAATTATTCCATTCCAAATTTAGAGGAGCTAATTACTCTTTCAATAATAAGAGTTGTTAGAGATTAGAAGGGGCTTCTTTTCTTATAAAAGAGAAGATGAAAACATAAGAGAGGGTTCCAGATATATGTAACTATGGGGAATAATTCTGTAGGGATATGAAAACTTGGCTACACTGTTGTAGTATGGTGATCTTCTTCTTGTAGGATTTTGGAGGACTTTGTAATGACAATTTTATTTCAAATAAATGATATGTTTCCATTTTATGCATTGTTGTATAATTTGTAAACATGTTGTTTTTTATTATTGTGAATTTCAGTTCTAATTTAAATCTTTAAATTTGTGAAGCTATCTTTGCAAAAATAGCATATTTCAAATTAGAATTTAATGTTATATTCAAAGGAACTTGATTATAATTATTGGTAACTATTTATCATTAAATTATAATCTTGTTATGTTTTAGCTACTATTGTGTTAAAAGAACAATTTCTCTAATACAATAGTAAATCTTGAGTTGAATCTATCTTGTTGATTGTGTTTAAGTATATGTATGAGGTTTTCTAGTAACTATTTGCTAGAATGATTTTATTTTGTATTTGTTTTAATCACTTGATAGTCATTAAACTACTTTGATGATTTATAAGCACATCTCAACCTTAAATTCAATTTTAGTCTTTCCCCTTCTCTTCAAACATTTTTCTCTTGATTAGGAATAAGGCTATCCTTCTCCTAGTTAATATAGGTTTTCCTTTGTGCTTTCTGCATCTTAGAATATATCTGCATCTAGATAACTCATTTTCATTTCTTAAAGTCTCCTTTTTGCAAGAGCAACATTCATGTGGCTTAGCTGAGCCCTTATTCCAACTAACATTAAAGATTGTCCTTTTCAAGTGGCCACATGAAGGAAAATATTTCACTTTACTTGTTATTGTCAATATGTAATATCATAAGTTAGCCAACAAAGGGGAGTGTATATATATCTTTGTACATAATTAGTTCAGATTAGGTTAGTTTAGATTAACTTTAGATTAGGCTAGTCTTAGAACAAGGGTAACTGGAGACCCATTGAACTAGTCAGAATCACCTTCCCAAACGAACAAGGGCCTAATTGGGGCCCTGACCAAGTGATCTCCTTATATTGTTGAACATGGTCATTTTTGGACATCAACATTTTTGGCGCTAGAAGGAGGGCCACCAATGAGTGTGCATAACAATTCGATTCTTGTTTAAGCTATTTGTTTTAACATGATTATTCATTTTTAATGGCTCCTAAACTTCCTATCTGGAGTTGTATTTCTAGACAAGAATCAAGAACTCCAACAAAGGTAGTTAAACACTTGTCAAAGGTAAAATTTAATGATGAGTTTAACTCTTATGCATTTAATCATGTTCATCAATTTGTTTTGAATTGTAAAAATTTGGATATTGATGAGGGTGTTATGTGAGGATATTTACTCTAACTTTCACGAGCCAAGACAAAGACTGGTGTATATCCTTTCCAGTTGCTTATGTTTGTAGTTGGGATCAATTCACAATAAATTTCCTTCATACTTTTCAGGACTATGATTATGACAAAGTTTGTGATCAACTTGAAACTCTTCGCAGATTTGAAGGTGGGTCTTTTAATGATTTTCATATTCGTTTTAAATTGATTTTTTTTTTCCAGTTTAAATCTAATGATTCGCCTTCACATATTGAATTGATAGGGTGGTTTAAACATCTTTTTTCTCTCCCTTGTATTTATAATAATCACAATGAATATGAAAATATCATTTTTTCTAAGTTTTTTATAATGACATGATTATACCTCTTTCATTTAATAATTCAAAGACTAAAAAACAACAATTTCAGGAAGATGTTAGTACATTTAATAAAATTTCCGTTTCTCTTGAAATTTTTTAGATCCAAATGAAAAGGTTAATTGTCATGAAAATGATAAGCATATATCAATTTTAGATCTACTAAATTCTAGTTTCTAGGAATATGTAATTAATAAAAAATATCACAATCGTGAAAATTTCTTCTGCTGATTAATTGGGTTGGTTGTCATTGATGTCAACCCTTGAAGAAAGTCCGATAGCGAATTCCGATAGCACAAAGGTTTGGGTAATGGACCCAAGTTTGTTTGATGTATAATGGTATGAGTTTTGATATATTTGAAGGTAAGACTATTCTAGATGGATAGTACATGTCATGCCATTTCCGGTGGTATGTGGAAACGTCACATAACTCCTCACAGTTTGAGAGTTATGGCTTTACGAAGTTGAAGGACTCTCATATGATTGACTTGAAACCCCAAAAGATCAAAGAAGTCAAAGTGCTTGCAAAGAAGAAATTATTTAAATAATAAAGTGAACTGACAAAGTAAAAAAATATTATTTAAATAATAAAGTGAAGTGACAAAGTCAAAGAGGATTATTTAAATAATAAAGTGAAGTGACAAAATCAAAGAGGATTATTTAAATAACAAAGTGAAGTGACAAAGTCAAGGAGGATTATTTAAATAATAAAGTAAAAAGAGAACCTTCTAATTATAGAAAGTGGTTAAGGTTAACCCTAAAATGAGGAAAATGGGTTAAGTGGTCAAGTGGCTATTTGATACATGGACAAGTGGAAAATTGGGAAAAGTTGGACATATGTAACTATGTGGACAAAGTGGCCTAGAATATGCTTCTAAGGAAGCTACTTGAATAGTATAAATAAGAGGCAAGGCTCTCTCATTTTAATCACATTTGAGCATATTGAATATTTAAAAGTGACTGAGGTAACCAAAGGTTATCTAAGCTGAATTTCAGAAGGAAGGTGAAGAAAAGAAGGCCAAAATTCAAGGGAGGATAAATTTTTTTGATGATGTTTTCTAAGGTATGTTATTTACAGGTCATCTCAATATTTCCACAATAACTTTTTTTTCTAGAATAATTCAGACCATGAAATTGGGAGGCCATTGAGGAAACATATCCAAGTAATTGTGGTATGAATTTAAGCTTGTGGGTCGTATTTTTAGAGTTACACTCCATGGAAAATAGGGTTTGCGACTAGTCTTGAAACTAGTCTAAAACAAGTGTTTTGGGTAAAAACATCATAAATTCTTCATAACAGATCCAAATTCAGTAACACCAAATGTGTTGGTTAGAGTACAGTCTGTAGTATTCTGTGTAAAATTTTTAGATCCATACAACAAATATTCCGTGTGGGGCACACTCTATAAGTTTGCTCTCTAAAATAAGACATAATTCAACAAGGTATGTCATTTTTGCTATAATTCCTTTTCTGAGAGGTTCCAAGTAGTGACACCCGGAGGAATTGCATAAAACACACTGAAGAACATTGTGTACTATTTTCAGATCTATATTCATTACATGTACATAGTTATGATTATTTCAAGTTAGAGTTGTTGACTAATCCAAAACTAGTCATGTGAGATTAAAGTAAAGTTTGATGACAATGTTAGTCTTTTGTTGTTAAAGTTAAGGAAGGTTAGCAGGTTGGTGCATGGTTGATGCACTT
>JZKD02S2302000.1:421714-432991 GCA_000966675.3 Picea glauca | reverse complement strand
AAACCAGCCTTAAGAAGAAATTTGAAATGACAGACTTAGGCTTTTTGCACTATTTCCTTGGCCTCCAAGTTTTGCAAACCAATGAAGGAATTTTTCTTTCCCAGTATAAGTATTCCTGTGACCTTCTTTGTCACTTTCGCATGGATGATTGTAAACCAACCCCTTCTCCCTTCCAGTCTGGAGTCAAGCTTTCTGCCACCTGTACTTCTCCTGAAGTTGATGCCACCCTATACCGTCAGTTAGTTGGTAGCCTCTTATACTTGACTCATACCCATCCTGATCTTTCCTTTACTTTTGGTCTTATTTCCCGATATATGAAAACACCCCATGAAATCCATTGGAAATAATCTAAAAGGATACTTCGATATGTTTGTGGTACAATCTAGTTTGGGATACATTATAGTTCAGGGGGGGCTCCTTTATTGGTTGGTTTCACTGATTCAGATTGGGCCGGTGACCTTGATGATCAGAAATATACTGCAGGTTATGTTTTCAGCCTTGGTTCAGGACCTGTCACTTGGGCCTGTAAGAAACAACAGGCTATTGCAATTTCTTCAGTAGAAGAAGATTACCGAGAAATGATAAATGCAAGTCAGGAAGCCCTGTGGCTTCGAGAGATCCTTGTAGAGTTTTGATTCTAGCACCAGCATCCGACCAGCCTTTGGTGTGACAATCAGAGTGCCATCAAGCTCACCAAAGACCTAGTTCAACATCAGCGTAGAAAACACATCAAGCTACACATGCACTTCATCAGAAAGCTCATTCATGATCAAGTTATTGAAGTTCTCTTTTTCCTAATAGAAGATCAAGTTGCAGACATTTTCACAAAGTCTCTTACAAAAGAGAAGTTTTCCAAAATTCAATCTATGTTAGGATTTTAGGAAGTTGTCATTAAGGGGGGATAGGCTCTAATTCCTCCTTCCTTCTCCTATTGTGTCACTATTGTAAATCCTTCAATCCTATCCCAAGTTATTCTTAAGGGGGGATGTTAGGATATTTAGACACTTAGGAGTTAGTAAGGTCTACTTGGTCTATTGTGTCGTTAGGTAAAAGTGTGTTTTCTAGTGTGTTTCTTTAGTATGCATTAGTATGCATTTGTAGTTAGGAAATCCGACGGTCACAATATGTTCCCGAGATAGAGTGATCTCTGATGGTTCATACTCTCCTCGATCTTAACAACCATTAATCCACATCTTAACACCCGATTGGTCCATGATCTCTATTTAAAGAGCATGGAGGGTCATTTGTCGATGATCGATTTTGAGAAACTCTCTTGTAAAATCTCTCTGTAATATTTTTCTTTGCATTAATAAACTGCTCCAAGTGGCCGCGTTGGCTGGGGTCGTGGATATTGTTTCCCCGTAGGGGTTTTACCATGTGAAAAAATCGGTGTGTTGATATTTGATCTGGTTATGTGAGTGGTTACTGAAGGTGTTCGTCCTCTATTGGAATACCTGTGTTGTCGAACATAGTTCATGTGAGGGTTATTATACTCGTTCATGATTATACAAACGTGTATGGCACATGAATGGAGAGATATAGATGCATTTGGTTAAAGGATACGTATGAGGACGTATGCATAGGGAATAGTTGCAATCTGGACACAATGATAGGTTGCAAGTTTATGTGCTAGAAGTTGCAGAGGGACATATTTTTTCAGGAGAGATAAAACCCTAGTTTTTAGAAGGCATACGCATGATGCAGTAGAGATAGGCCATGTACATATGTGGGATGCAATATAGATAGGGAACGTACAAACTCGTGTTGGAGAATAGATAGGTCGTGTATCTATTTTTTTTGGTTGGTACAGATTGAGTACACGTACAACTTGATTATAGGGAAGTGATATAGGTTGGCTACAGGTCAGTGGTATAGGTTGGTACAGGTTTATATTTGTATATCTCAAAGTGAAAATGTGGTAGTGGTTTCTTCATTTGACACTTATATTTCAGGGCGGCATGATGGGGCAATGATAGGTGGTTGTAGCCACCTTCTGGTTGTATCTGGAGAACATAGGGGGTTGTAGCCTCCTTCTGGTTGTAGCCAGAGAATTGGGGAGTTGTAGCTTCCCTAAGGTTGTATCTTGAAAATATAGGGGGTCAAAGCCTCCCTTCAGTTGTAGTTGGAGAACAAAGGAAGTTGGTGCTTCCAATGAATGCAATTCTTAAATACATATAATAAAAAGAATTATGTGGTTTTCTTCCGCATTGGGTTTCCATGTAAAATTAATTGTGTGTTGTGTATGTGTATGTGTTCATTTTTCATGGTTTATTTACTCTTCACTTATTGGATAATAATTCTATATTGATCATAAAGATAAATAACACTTTCATACTATGGTTAAAAGGATCATATTTCTCTATTACTGATTCACCCCCCCTCTTAGTAATCCAACAATTGATATAAGAGAAGGTTCATTTAGGAATCAATTTAACCAATGAAAGGTAGATCATGGAGAGAAACAATATGTATAAAAATGGAATACCGCAGTTTGATGGACATAAATATGCATTCTAGAGAAGAAGGATGAAAACATATGTACAAGCACAAGGATTTGAGGTTTGGAAATCAATTGTATATGGATACAAAGAACCAACAGTTATACCAACAAATTAAAGTGGAAGTAAACTTAGTCTAAACAATTCAAAATCAAAAAATGCACTTTTGAATGGTCTTTGTGATTTAGTATATGTCAAAGTTATGCATTGCAACTCTGCTAAACAGATTTGGGACAAACTTCATATTATTTATGAAGGAGATGCAAAAGTCAAGGAAGTAAACTTATAGAGGTCAATTCAAACAGCTGAAGATGAAGGAAGATGAGAATATTGCAACTTACTTCTTACGAGTTGATGAAATGGTGAATGCAATAATAGTATTGGGAGAAGAAGTTGATGAATCTATAATTTTTCAAAAGGTACTAAGATCTCTTCCTATGATATTTAATCCTAAGATATAAACACTAGAAGAAAGAGAAGATCTATAATCAATAAGCATGGATGAACTACATGGAATATTAACAACCTATGAAATGAGAACTGAACATGAGAATATAGGTATAAAAGAAGCAACATTCAAAGCATCCAAGAAGTCAAAGCAAAATGGAAATAAAAAGGAAAAATAAGATAGTAGCAGCAGTGAAATCTCAAAAGATGATGAAGACGTGGCCAACTTTGTCAGAAGACTGAAAAAGGGAACCAATGGAAGATATAAAGGTAAGCTTCCAGTGCTTTGTTTTAATTGTGATGGTATTGGTCATTTTTCTAAAAAATGTCCTCACAAGAAAAAGAAAATAAATGAAGAAGATGATTCAAATAGCAAACAAATAGATAAAGGAAAAAGAACAAAAAATAAAGTCTTCAAGAAAATTTTATGTACTAAAAAAGACAGCTCCTCATCATACAAAGATGAAGTCAATGACAATGAGACATAAAGAGTTCTATTCACAGAAATAGAAGACTTCGATAAAAAAGAAACCAAAGAGGAATATGAAGAGGTAGAAGTTGACTATAGAGAATAACTATTGAGTGTTATAGAAATTATAAAAAGAGAAAATAAGAAAAACAAGAAGCTCTAGGAAGAACTAGACAAGAAAGAAGACACTCATAATTCAAACTCTAAATAACTAGAGAAGATGATCATGGAATTAAAGGTTCAAATAGAAGAAGAAAAAAGAATCGAATAAGCACTCAAAGAACAACTGTAAGAAAAGGACAAGATCATTGGAAGTTTGGAAGCAGAGGTTGTTACATTGAGAAAACACATTCAACATAAAAACATGTAGACACCTCAAAGGGTTTGGATAATATTATCAACAGTCAAAGGCCATATCATGACAAGTCCAGGCTAGGATAAAATTAGACAGAAAGAGGTTCAATCTCGAAAAATACAGATAAAGAAACACAACCAAGAAGCTATGCAAAGATAGTTAGAGGAGACAATAAATTTTATAGGGAAGATCACAAGGACACTCCTCCACCTAGAAGATGTAGATTTAAGAATCAGAAACAGTCAGAAACAATCAGTCCTTAGGAAGAAGAAGGTTTCAGAAGAGTAACTCCTTTAAGAATATATTCAAATCCCATGTATCAAACTATATTTTTTGTTTTATGTTATGCATGTAATAATTTTGGACATTAAGTTGTAAATTACAAAGCTAATAGTAGGAATAGAAACAACTTTGAAAGTCATGCATAAAATGGTTATCCAAGAAGGTCGTATGAAAAACGGAGAAGAAGATACAACAGGTTTGAATCATTAAGCACTAAAGTGGAATGCTACAAGTGAAACAACTTTGGACACATGGCCAAAGATTGTAGAATGACAGTTCCTCCTAGAGAATCACAACAGAATGACATCAATCACAAACAAGAAACTCAACAAAGAATATGGATAAGAAAGCAGAATCAATTTAACAATGAAGAATGCACACTCTCTCTACAAGCTAAATACAATAAACATGGTTAGTATGTTGACAATGGTAATTCAAATCACATGACAAGTGATGAAGAAATGTTTCTTACATTGAGAAATGAAAGAGATGGATCAGTCTCCTTTGGAAATGATGACTCAACTAGAATAATTGGAAAGGGCACAATAAGAATTGGAAACTAGAATAGAAAGGAAGAAAATATTCTACTAGTGGAATATATGAAACATAATATTCTAAGTGTAAGTCAAATGTGTGACCAAGGTCATAAACTTACGTTCGATTCAAAAAAGTGTGAGCTAAGAAAAGTAAGATCAGGAAAATTGATTACAACAACTGCAAGAACTTCAAGAAACATATATGTATTAAGTGAAATTGGAAATGAAATGTGTTGTCTAGGAGAGGAATATGAAGTTTGGATATGGCATAGAAGAATGGGTCACATAAACTTCGATAACCTCGTCAAAGTTAGCAAAAAGGAATCAGTTAGAGAAATTCCCCATATCACAAAGACAACCAACAAATTATGCAAGCATTGTCAACAAGGAAAGAAAACAAAGACCATATTCAAATCAAAGGAATATTCCAAAACAACACCACTAGAAATTGTGCATACTGATCTAGTTGGACCAACTAGAACAAAGGGTTTAAAAGGTGAGAAACACTTTATGTTATTGGTTGATGATTATACAAGAATGACTGTAGTTTTTAGTTGATGATTATACAAGGCGTACTTATTGGTTAGTCAAGTACAAGGAAAGGATACAAGTGTTACAATATAAGGCTCAACAAAGTTGTGGAAAGCATTAATGTAATAGTTGATGAAATATGTGGACAAAAATTAAAGGAAGAAGAAAAAGAATCAGTGGAACAGGTTTACGAAGAAGAAGAAAAGGATGAAGAAGCTGCAGAAAGGGAATATGAAGAAGATCAAATAGAAGTAGAAGAGAATTTTCAACAAGTACCTCCAAAGACACCTAACAAATGAGGACAGAAGAATCATCCTTCAAATTAGATTATTGGGAACAAATATGAAGGAATTGAGACTACAAGAAAAAATCGTTCACCAGAACAGCTGCACCTAGCACCCTTATCTTCGATTGAGCCAAATAGTTTTGAAGAAGACATCAAGGATGAATTATGGAAAAAGACCATGAATGAAGAGTTGGATCAAATAGAGAAGAATGACATTTGGTAATTGGTTCCAAGACCAAGGTACAAGAATATGATTGGAAAAAAGTGGGTCTTCATAAATAAATTCAATGAATATGGATAGGTTACCAAGAACAATTCTAGATTGATATGTAAAGGATAAGCACAGGTTGAAGATATCGAATTTGAAGAGATGTTTTCCCCAGTTGCCAGAATGGAAGAAATCTAATTGATTTGATCTTATGCATGCTACAAGAATATTAAAGTGTATCATATGGACATGAAATCAACCTTTATGGATAGGGAACTTGAAGAAGAAGTCTACATTGAGCAACTAGAAGGATTTGAATTTTCAGATAATGAAGATTACTTGTGCATGTTGAAGAAGGCCGTGTATGGTCTAAAACAGGCTCCTAGAGCATGGTACTCTAGACTAGATAGATATCTACAACAAGAAGGGTTCAGAAAAGGAAATGCAAGCAACAACCTGTACAACAAGGTAACTCAAGATAGTATTTTATTAATTTAAGTTTATGTTGATGATATTATTTTTGGAAGTGATGATGACAGGTTAAGCCAAAAATTTGCAAAGGATATACAGAATGAATTTGAAATGTCATTACTTGGAGAACTATCCTTGTTTCTAGGTCTTCATATATGTCAAAGAAACCAAGGAATTTTTATTTCTCAAACTAAGTATATCATAGAAATGCTAAATAGGTTTGGAATGGAAGATTGCAAACCAGTTGCAAGTTGAGAAAATATGATGATTAAAAGTTTACAGATCAGAGGAAGTACATGTCAATAATTGGAAGCTTACTTTATGTGACAACATCCAGACCAAATATAATGCAGACAAGTGGACAGGTGGCATGATTTCAATAGCACCAAAGGAATAACATGTTCTAGCAGTGAAGAAGATTTTCAGATATCTCAAGGGAACAAAAGAGTTTGGATTATGGTATCCAAAAGGAAAGGATCTATCACTTATTTCCTATGCATATAAAGATTGGGCAGGTTGCATTGATGACCGATGAAGCACCAGTGGAGAGACATTCTACTTGGGTGAGTGTTTGGTATCTTGGCTAAGGAAGAGAAAATTGTCAATGTTATTGTCTATAGCTGGAGCAGAGTATATTGCAGCAACGACATGTTGTACACAGGTTATATGGATGAAACTAACTTTGATAGATATACAAGTTTAGTATGATGAGCCCATTCCTATATATTCTGATAATATAAGCGCTATTAGTGTCTCAAATAATCCAGTGATACACTCCAAGATGAAGCACATTCCAATCAAGCATCACTTCCTACGGGAACATGTTGCAGAGAAGAACATCAGAGTTGAATATGTGGGAACAAAGGAATATGTTGTAGATATATTCACAAAATTGCTTTCGAGGGAATATTTTGAGTATCTTTGCCAAAGACACGGAGTAATTTCTCCTCCAAAATGAATTCTTTTGAATACTTATCTTATATGTCTTATATTTACACGAGGAAGCACGATACAGAGGATAGTTTAGGTTGGGGGAGCAGGTTCAGAAAAAGTTCAGTCAGGGGGAGAATCCCCAAGGAAAATTCAGTTAGGTGGAGCATACTCGGAAGTGAAGTTGTCTTTTCCATTGATTTCAAAGGGGGAGAGATTCACAAGATGCAAGACAAAGATTTAGATGATTGGAGAGAGAGCACAGAGGCATGTTTCCAGGGGTAGTGATGGTCAAAAGGGAAGCATAAGCGATATGAATTTAGTGTTTCATCAGAGTGTTGTCATCAATGCCAAAAGGGAATGTTGTTGATTAATTGGGTTGGTTGTCATTAATGTCAACTCTTGAAGAAATTCCGATAGAAAATTATGGTATCCCCAACAATATGGATAAGGGACTTCAGTTTGATTGATGTATAATGGTATGCAGATTAACATATTTTTCAGTAAGACTATTCTAGATGGATAGTACATGTCATTCCATTTCTGGTTATATGTGAAATGTCACATAACTCCTCACGGTTAGAGAGTTATGGCCTTGTGAAGTTGGATAACCCTCATGAGTTATCTAGAAGTCAAAGAAGTCAAAATTATTCTAGAAGCTCCTGGAAGAAGTTGACTAGTCAAGTGAGTGAATATAGGATTTAATCATGGGTTAACTTGTTGCAATAAGAAATCATTAAAAATAAATTAGTTGCAACTAGAAGTGGATAATTTACTAATTGTAGCAAAGTGGCTTAGAAGTGGGTTATCCATAAAATAAGGAAATTGGGTTAAGTTTGTTACAAGGTAACCCCTTGAGGAAGCTACATGGAAGTATAAATAAGAGAGAAAGGCTCTCCTATTAGAACCTATTGAGCACATTGAATATATATTATTGTTTAAGGTTTATTGTAGGTACTCATTGATTCATCTGAAGTTGCGCAATTCTGAGATATCACAAAGGGTTGACGCTGAAAGTTTCAGAATTACAAAAACTACTGAAAAATCACTAGCTTTTTAGGTGTACGTGGGATGTAGTGGAGCAGAGTGCGTATGTACATGGGAAAACAATATGATAGGGTGTGTACATGAGGGTAAATCCCTAAAAATTGAGAATATGAAGATGCCAGGTCTCTAGAGTCGGAAAGCAAGCTCCTAGGAAGGTCTATAGTAATCATGTACATCAAATCTATTTACTGGTTCAAAAGGTATGTCTTATTTCTATGAGTATTTGGATTTTTTTGTCTACATGAGAAATGATTATGGGGTTTGAGTATTTTCCCTAGAGAGGCCATTGATTGTATGTCACTTACTCTATAAGTCATATCTAAAAAAATACAATGTTGGTGTATTTGATTCTTATCATTGTTATATCTTGTTAGTGTTGAGAGACATCTTGTATTTCTTGGAATATGGTTAAGGGTTTTTGTGGTACATGTTTGAGAGATTGTATTTGTGAAGTGGTTGTGAAGTGAATCATTTATTGAGAGGTTGTTTATTAGTAAGGTTTTGATGTCTAGTTCATGTGAGGGTTATTATACTTCTTCATGATTATACACACTTGTATGGAACATGAATAGAGAGATATAGATGCATTTGGTTAAAGGATATGTATGAGGATGTATGCATAGGGAACAGTTATAGTATGGACATAGTGACAGGTTGCAGGTTGATGTGACAGAAGCTATAGAGGGTTAGATCTTTTTAGGAGGGAGAAAACCCTAGTTTTCAGAAGGCATACACATGCTACAGTATAGATAGGTCGCGTACATATGCGGGTTGCAATATAGATAGGGAACATACATACGCACAATATAGAACATATAGGTCATGTATATATTGGTTTTTGGTTGGTACTGACTAAGTACAGGTACAACTTGATTATAGGGAAGTGGTACAGGATGTCTACAGGTTGGTACAGGTTTACAGTGGTATATCTCACAGTGATAATGTGGCAATAGTTTCTTCATTTGACACTTATATTTTAGGGTGGTAGGACCAGGGCAAGGATAGGTAGTTGTAGAAACCTTCCGGTTGTATCCGGAAAACACAGGGGGTTTTAGCCTCCTTCTAGTTGTAGCCAGATAATTGGGGAGTTGTAGCTCCCCTCATGTTGTAGCCTGAAAATATAGGGGGTCAGAGCCTTCTTCTAGTTGTATCTGGAGAAAAAGGGGAGTTGGCGCTTCCAATGAATGTAATTCTTAAAGACATATAAGAAAAAACATTCTGTTGTTTTCTCCCGCATTAGGTTTCCACGTAAAAATATTGGTGTAATGTGTATGTGTATGATTGTTCCTTGTTCATGGTTTATTTACTCTGCACTTATTGGATAATAATTCTATATTTATCATAAAGATAAATAAAAATTTCACCTATGGTTAAAAGGATCATATTTCTCTATTACTGATTCACCCCCCCTCTTAGTAATCCAACGACTACAACTTACAAATTCAATGTACATATACATGACCTATGAATCATTAGGTATGGATGCATCCTTCTCTGGTATGGATGCATCATTCTCAGGAACTCTATATGAAACTCTCTTCTCCAAGTTGGCCTATAACACATTTGAAATTTCATATGTCCATAAAGGAAAGTACTTACATAAATAACATTTTTAAATAATTTTTGATGAATTAAAATTAAATGATTGACACTTGAAATCATAGCTTTAAACTTCGAAAAATGCAATACATGTGATGTGCTAACCTCAATATCATCCACCACACAAGAGGGTTACATAAACTTAGTGCGTGGAGACATGAAGCTACCCACACCACGTTGAGATTTAAAAAATTGTATATTATAAGACATTTTCTTTTAAATTAATAATTTAAATGACATTGCAATTTTCATATTTAATGAAATATGTTTTGAACATGTAATATACCTATGAACTCCCAACCTCTTGAAAATATCCCAACATTTGTGATGAAAAATGTGATAAACCTATCAATGTGTTGGGATATGGAAAGGGAATCTGTGAACAAATAAACTTTAAATTTTAGATAGATGTGTTCACATTAATGGCAAGATATAAATTTGTTGGATTGATTCTTCAACAAGGTGTGGAAATTATACAACGGAAGTGTAGATATGGACATTTTTAAAAACATACCTGATTCATCACATCCAAATTTAAAGACGATGAATTAAGTCCCTTATTTAATGAGGAATCATTTAACATTTGACCAAACTGCGATTAATGAACATGTAACACATCAATTATTTATAACAATGCAAAGCTATGTATCTAGATATAATAACAAGAAAACTATCCCCTAATGCATGAAACATTTACAAACTATAACACATACCAGTCCAATGCATGATTCGTCATTCCTAATTAACTCTTTCCATCCACTGCGACAAAATTTTTCATAAGCATGTAACTCTTCTACACTCATGCAATCGATCACCTCATCCATATTATCAACAAAACTCTCATGTGCAGTGGATTTCTCTCTCTATTGATTCAAACCAATGTCAATACCATACAAAATAGATTCTACATTATCTCTGATTGCAATCCTCACCTCCTTGCTAACTTGTGATGTGGCTTGCATCTCTCCATGTGAAGAAAATGCCCCTATTGGACGAGATATCAAAGGTGGTAGAGGCATCGACAATGATGCATCTCGATATGCTCATTTTCAATCATGTTTTCAATCGTTACCAACCCCATAATATTGAGATGGTAGGCTGGTATAATTGGGGTGCATGCCCAAAAAAACTCCACATAGAAAAGTCTAGCAAGGTAAATTGGTACCTCAACATTCCATGGAAACCTCCCATACACTACCAAGAATCTATTATAAATATGTCTTGCAATGTTTGGGTGCTTGAGATACTACACCTTCAACATCAGTCGCTTTGGACCTTCCTTGAAATTGAACATTCAAATTGCCTCCTCGTTTGAAACTCTATTCTGTACTACTTCCCAGTTATCATGGCCCACAACCTATGACTTCCATATCCTCATCAAATCTATGAAGGTATGGGACATTGGCCCAAGTTTCTGATATACATTAATAAAAAATTTCAAACAATGCAAAACGATCTCCAAGCTTTGCTTTCTCTCTTCAGGGAGTTCCATATACCTAGGGAAAAATTTAAGAATAGATACTTATCATAAAGTGTACAAACATTGGAGAATCTTACTAATTCTTAAAATGACAACTATAAAATGTTTGGCGACATTTTTGTAAAAATATTGAAATTT
>JZKD02S2302000.1:397250-410512 GCA_000966675.3 Picea glauca | reverse complement strand
CAATGTTTGGGTGCTTGAGATACTACACCTTCAACATCAGTCGCTTTGGACCTTCCTTGAAATTGAACATTCAAATTGCCTCCTCGTTTGAAACTCTATTCTGTACTACTTCCCATTTATCATGGCCCACAACCTCTGACTTCCATCTCCTCATCAAATCTATGAAGGTATGGGACATTGGCCCAAGTTTCTGATATACATTAATAAAAAATTTCAAACAATGCAAAACGATCTCCAAGCTTTGCTTGCTCTCTTCAGGGAGTTCCATATACCCAGGGAAAAATTTAAGAATAGATACTTATCATAAAGTGTACAAACATTGGAGAATCTTACTAATTCTTAAAATGACAACTATAAAATGTTTGGCGATATTTTTGTAAAAATATTGAAATTTATAAGGATTTTATATAATTTCTAGAATTTTTTGGTGATTTTTAAAGAAAATAATTTTATCTTATATAATTTCGACTAATCATTTTTTGAAAAAATGGAAAATTGGTGAATCATTTTTTTGAAAAAAACATGGAAAATTAGCCCATGGGAAAAATTTAGCCCCTAAAATTTTCCTTGCATATGCATGAAATCATTCTCTAGCTTAGCATGATGGAATGAGTATCATTGGAGTTCCATTGCTTCAACATTTCCTTCCCAAGGAAGATCTTTGATGCAGGAGCATCGTCAGCAAGTACACATGGCAGGACAAATCAGCGCCTGAGGACCAATTCGAAACCTTGAACAAGAGCCGGTATTGCAGATCTTTTGCAGCTGACAAAAACAGAAAAAGGAAAGATCACTAGCATAGAAAAAATGACCATGTGTGACCTGGGAGTTTAACCCTAGTCTTGATGTAACCACAATTAGACAGCAGTTAGCTTGTTTCTTTTGTATAAAGAGAGGTTTGTACACACAAATGAGGGGGTTGCGGGCTAGTAGGTGAATTATGAGTTTGTAATTGTTGTTTGATTTAGCTGTAGCCAATTTTTCTTTTGAATGAAGATAACAAAGGAAATTTGATCCAATGTATGGTGTGAGCATCTCTTTCCTGACCCCACTCCCTTTGTCGAGGGGGGAGCATCTCTTTCCCCTGTTACTAAGCATCCTCTTCAACCTATAATTGAAGAAGTGGCCAAACCAGTGCAATCTCTAGTCAAACCTACTCTCCCCGAAGAGAATGTTGCACCTTTCAGTCATGTCATCAACATTTCAAATCCTCCCCCTTCTGAACGAGAGAGATTTATTCTTTCCCAGAACATCCTTCCTCCAAGTCCTGATGAAGTTCCCTTCGATTGGAATGATCTAATGGGTCATCCCATTCCCCCACCTATGTCTTTTCCATTAAGAGACAATATCCAAACCATCGCGGAGACTGTATTCTTTTTTATCACTTTCTCCTCCTCGACTTGAAGAGCCTTGGGTTTTCCCAAGATTTTGTCAGCTATCCATAAGATACTGACTTTCCGCAAAAGATTGAGACGAGAGCCTTAGCCTCCCCCTTTACATTTTGATTAAGACAGAAAAATGAGTCTTAATTAAGCTCTTTTCCGACTTGTCTAAAAAAACAAAAAGATTGTCTAGTTATTTTCCCCTTTCATACTCGTTAAAATTGGATTTGAAAGGTCATGAGTCTTAGTTAAGCTTGTTTTCGTCTCGTTATAAAAAATATAAAAGATTTCCAAGTGAACTTGTCTTTTCACACTTGTAAGTTGGATTTGGAAAGACATCTATTTGACACAAGTTTACCCTTTTTTCACACCAAGTAGACTAAAATACATAAAAAGGATATTTTTTGGCGTTAAGTTGTGATTGCATCTCATGCCCTCGCTTGCAATATTGAGCCTTTAGTTGGTTCTCTCTTTGAGTTATAAACCATTGCCTAAGAAGTTTTTGCATCCTTAACCAAGCAAAGCCTTGTTTGTATCCTTCGTAATTTGACACCCTATACCCTGAAGGGAACATCACCCCGAGTGTCCATATCCCGCATGCATTCCCCTGCATTGAGCATAGGTACGTTCCACTACTGGAACTATTTTTTCTTACTTGAGACACTCATTCCCTCCTATGTATCATAGAATTCATTTGTTATGAAAAAACAAAAAAAATGCGGGCGGGAAGGGAGTACTATATTGTAATTGGAAGCAGTTGTGTTGCCTTTGAATAGAGCACAAAGTTATTGAGCCCTTGCATCATCATAATTTTGGGTTTAGCATGGCCTTAGGAAGATGATCTAGTTAAAGAGTTTTCTCTACCAACTGGTTACTCTTCCAATCCCTATAGAGAACATTATTGATGCATCTTGTATCTAATGGTCACTTCATTAATTTTATGCTACCGGAGTCCACCATATGTCTCATGCTCTTGTTCAAAGGAAGTCTATCAACCTGTGTCGGCCACTCCTAAAAAATCTTGGCTTTGCATGTCGGCCATACCCTCAATTTGTCTCAGAATCACATGATACTATAGTCTTATTATGCACCCTACCCCTAATATCATCATTGGAAGGTCACCTTGAACCCAACAATCGACACTTCATCATTGGTCATTAACTGGGTGGTTTCCCTTGTGTTCAACAGAAAGATATCTTGGTTGCCATTAGCCTTATTGGTGGTTTCCTCACTTTTGTCAGTAATTTTCATCATTGATTGCTATCTAGATGGTCTTTTTCATCTACCACTTGCACTTGGTACATGAGAAAGACGCACAGGGTCGTTGGTTCATCAACATGTTCTTCATCCGATCTCCACCAAATCATGAAGCTCTTACTTTGTTCCTTGTGTTGGTCGATGAGAGATGCCTTAATGCTCTCCTTTCAGCAGGTCTCTTTCCATCAACTTCAGCTCATTTATTCTAGATATGGGACCTAGAGTTTTGTGAGTTCCTTGAGGCTTGCAGTCATTAGTGGCAGGCTCTCTCGCCATTGACAGATGGGAATACATCAATGTCCCCTGATCAATGGATTTCTCAAGTGTTCAACACCAACTCCTTTATTTTCACTTGTAGAAATGTACTCGGTGCCTTGATACCTACTTTCATTATTGGTAGGTTGTCTCACAGTTGTTAATGGTATACCTCAATGACCAGTAATCAAATGATGTCTCATCATGTTCGACCTCAACTCCTTTTTTCACATGATGTAGACTTGCACCTTGGTGGATTGTGTTGAAGACTTGAAGACATCACTATGTGGTTGCATCTTTCTTGACCTGTTGTTTCCTTTTCATTGGACCAACACCTATTTGAATTTAGTGATCATGGGAGATCAGTTTGTACTCCATGGTATACAGATATCTTCAGATTAATTTTGAGATTGGTTTCACTGGGCCTTGTTCATGACTATGACAGTTTTTGGCATGCAACTGCATTTGTATTTTCCTATTCATGGCCATGAACATTTTTTTGGTATATTTTCCACATGGATATGCATTGTATTCTTGGAAGCCATGTATGCAAAGTTAGTACATAATGTAATAAGAAATTGATTTCATCCATTTGGTTCTCTACCACTCCACTTCTAGGTTAGTTATAATGTATTTCATCCATCGCAGATACTCCTCTGATCTTACACATTAGGGGGCATCTGTTATAGCAATATTTTCCTCAACATAGCTATCTTGCACAGAGGGACTTTTTCCATTTCCCTATGCAGACTTGTCATTCCCTTTTTGATGAATCCAGAGCCAAAAATATACATTTTTCCACATATACGCTCCCTATCAGTTATGCAAGATGCATATACGCTTGCTGCTCCACTACAACTCGCGTACATCATGATTTTTGCCAGAAAATACAAAAATGAGGTCAGGTTTCCATGTCATGACAGGAGATCTTTGATCCTTGGCCTTCCACATACTAGAAATGTTCTGATTCGGCCCTTTAGTTGCATTCTAAAGGCTATAAAAGCACAATTTTGAGCTATGGAAAAGAAGGAGAAAGCATTCAACTTTGAGAGAAAAGTTACTTTGGAGAAATTACTTCATATTGAGTTTGCATCCCTTTGTCCCTCAAGTCTAAACACAGTGTTCAACCCTTAAGCTCTTTCTCTATTGTTGAGAGAACCTCATTGAATCTCTCTTATGAGCTTGCCTTTGGTGGAGGATTGAAGTGGTGGAGGCCCATTTGGAAGGAACTTGGTTTCTTGGTTTCAAACCATGCCAACACATAAGTCTGTAATGTTGTCGCTTTTGTTGATCAATTATTAATAGAAATACTCCTTTCCCATCCTATTGGTATCATGCAAATATATGATTATTATCCATGGGCATGTTTGTAATGTTTATTAATGGATTATGCTATCTGATGTGCTAACCCCTTTTATAATATCACTATATACTTTCTCTTCTTGTCTATTGAGAACTTCTTCCAGGTATAAAGCTTTGGGTCAAAGTACTCGACGGTGGAACATCATCAAACGATTGGATTGAGGTAGGCCTCTTTCTTATCTTGCACATTAGTTCATATAGCATATGTCGGAATTGAGTTGATTTCTGCAGTCATACCTGTCTGTTGTGGTTTACCCTTGGACATATTGAGTTTTTCCCTCGTAACACCAACAACCATCAGATCCAGTATAACTGTGAAGAGGATAATGGACAAAATCCATCCTCCAACTACGTGAAATTCAAAAATACGATGAGATCTTAACCTTTGGATCCATAAGACACGTGGAAAGAGATTGGCATTTCGCTGACTCGTGAACTGGAAAAGTCAAACATAAGTAGTTCTCCAAATTCACGAAACACGAAATCCTGATAAGATCTGGACCTTTGGATCACAGAGGGTTGTGGGTCGTTGATCTGGATCAAGTTTCAGAAAATCGAGAGTTGGGAGAAGGGAGGCGAGTAGTCCTCCAACTTCACGAAACGTGAAGTCCCGATAAGATATGGATTGTTGGATCACATAGGGTTGTGGGACATTGATCTAGAGTATTTCAGATATCAGGAGTTGGAATAGACAGGGTTGTCTCACATTCAAACACACGACACGTGAAGTCCCGATTTGATCACAGTTGTCAATCAAAGGGAGAATGAGGACCATTGATTTGAGAAGGACACATGGCAGACTATGTCAGCAAGGACACGTGGCACAATTAGATAATGACAAGTGTCAAGTTGATTTGGAATTTTAGGTACATGGAAATCACAAATCTGAGTGACACGTGGTAGTTGTTTGGCTCATGACACGTCATCGAGTGATGCAAGAGTTACATCACTTCGAGAGTTTTTCTTCAGGATTTTTATCACCAGTACTCGCCCAAAGACCCGAAGTCCTGAAGGCCGAAGTCCCGGAGCAGAGAATAGCCGTTGGATAAAGAGGACACACGTCAGTGGATTTTCAACTCCGGGAAAAAGAAAAGGAAGGATGAACGAGAGTTTGATAATTGAAATCTTCGAAGTCTAGATACACGAAGGAGATATTGATCATTGATCCGAAAGGGACATGCATCGTTGGATCGTGGACTCCTGGTGAAATTCTCTGAGAGAAAACGAGAACTTGAGAATTGAAACTTCGGGAGCCTGGATCGTGAAATTGATCTCATCCGTTGGTTTGGAGGGGCACGTGTCATCTAATCGCTGAGAACAAGGATTTCTCATGGACAAAGGAAAGAAGGAATATCCATCGATTGAAATGGACATATGTCAACATATCTTCCATTCTAGAAGATATCCAGTCAACAACAACAAGGTTTGAGACTTGAAACTCCCAGAGCCCAGATCACGAAGGAAACCTCAGTCGTTGATGGAGGAAGGAGAGATATGGTACACAGAGTTGAGATTAAAGATCTGAACCGTCCATTCAATAACACCATAAATATCATGAGATCGACGTTCATACTGCATTGCGAGGTCAAAACATGATCGGGCCTTAATATTTCATGAGCGGGCCACAATTGAAACCATGGTTTTGGAGAAAGGACATGTGGAGGCTCATGGTGAATTTCGGGGAAAAAATCAATTTGGTTTAAACCACCTTTGGACGTGCCTGCAATCACTTGGTCACATGAAGCTCATAGCCCAAGGTCATATCGTGAAATGGAGCCAACACTCACTAGACAGAAATCAGGAAATGCCTATTGAATAAGCGCGCTTGGTCACTGTCGGTGGTCAAACGAAGGAAGGAGCTTAGAAGCCAAAGAAGCCATATTTGAGTGGTTGTGACTAAAAAAGAAGACAAATATTCTTGACTGACAGAGAATATAAGGAATAGCATCATAATGTCCATTGATGATGAACTCACAGGCAACAAAACCGCTAGAGAAGATGAAGAGTTTCCATGATGATCAGGAGATGACTTGATGTGAGAAATGCATGCAAAATAGAGAAGTGAAGTATTTTTATGTTTTCAAGCTATGAAGGAGGAAGGTGAGTTGTAGTGAACAACTGGAAGGGAAAAACAGTGACGCTTTGAAGAGCATGTAGAGGTATTATGCATGAAGCATGCAGAAGGTGCACAAAGAGTATAAAAATGCAGAACAAATAATAGATGAATGTGTTCTTGAGTCTGATTGATGTGAGTAGAAGCATGTCGTGTGCAAGAGATGAAGTGTAGAAGAAGCCAGGAACATAAATGCATATCTGATAGAATAACAGAAAGCGCAGGAGACACGAGGAGAGAGACATCGATGCAGGCAGAGAAGAGCAATGTAGCAGAATAGTGATGAGACTGGTAAGCCATAGATAAATGTTGTATCACTGTGATAAAGTTGTAAAAGGAAAATATTTATATTTCAGGGTGGTAGGGAGGTTCTAGGGAGGATTTGTGTCCTTAGAGTTTCAAGTGGGTTCTTGAACACAAGGATTTGTAGCTTCCATCTGGTTGCAACCGAAAAAACCATGGTGGCGCGGTGGTGCAAGGGAGAACTATTGTTCTCTGTTATACAGGTCGGTGCTTGTGTGACTGGAAGTTGGTTCTTCCATCCAGTTGGTGCTAGAACACTTAGGAGGTTGGTGCTTCCTTCTAGTGGGTGCTAGAGAAACCAGAGAGTTGGTGCTCTCAGCAAGTTCCATCTTGTAGAATATAGGTGGTAGCCTCACAATGAGTTGGTGCTCATAAGAATGATAATGTACAGAAAGTAAAGATTACTTGTCATATCAAGAAGAAAAGGTTTTTCCCTTTATGGGTTTCCTCGAGAAATATTTGTCTCTGTATATTTCATGTGTGTGATTGATGTTGAATATTCTAGTGCTTTCCTCCCTCCATTATTGTGATTGTCATTGAGTGATTTGTAAAGATTTTAAAACAAGCATAATTGTTTAAGCATGATAATAATTGATTCAACCCCCCCCCCACCCTCTCAGTTGTCCAACAATTGGTATCAGAGTGGGTTCCTTTTATTTAAAGGTAGATCAGTAAGATTAAACATGTCAATCCATGAAGGAACTTCAACCAATAAGGCCCCTCTATTCAATGGAAGAAAAATTTGCCTTCTAGAAAGTTGGGATGAGAACCTACATAATGGCTTTAGGTGCAGATGTCTAGGATGTGGTAGAGACTGGTTATATAAAACCAGTTTTACTAGCTAATAAGGATGACAAGCTAGAATTCATCTTCAATGCTAAGGCTATGAATGTTATTCTGAGTGGGCTTGTAGAAGAAGAATTTTTAAAAGTTATGCACTTAGAAACTGCCAAAGAAATGTGGGACAAACTTATTAGTAGTTATGAAGGTAATGAGAAGGTAAAAGATGCCAAGCTTCAAACCTATAGATTATAGTTTGAACAGCTAAAGATGAAAGAGGATGAAACTGTTGGGAAGTACTTTATGAGAATTGAAGAACTAGTGAAAGCCATGAAGAGTCTTGGTGAGAAGTTTGAAGACGTAGTTTTAGTCCAGAAGATTTTAATATCTTATCTAGATAGGTTCAACCCAAAGGTATCTGCTATAGAAGAACTTAATGATCTAAAAACTCTGCCTTTTGATCAACTTCTAGGAACGTTGACTACATATGAAATAAGAATAGGTAAATATAAATCCACCTCTAGAGAAGCATCATTTAAAGCTGATAAGAATGTGGATTCTGAGCCTGATGAAATTGAAGCAAAATTTGTGAGAAGACTAAAGAAAGGATGAGACAAGTACCAAGGAAAATTTCCCTTCAAATGTTTTAACAATGGAAATATAGGTTACTTTGCATCTAAGTGTCCACACAAGAAGCAGGATCAGAATTCTGAAGTTGAAAAGAAGTCCAAACCCAAGAGATTTGGTAAAAAGAAAAGTTTATGTGTAAACAATGATGACTCTTCAGAAGACACAGATAGTGACTCCTCGTGTGAAGATAAATTTAATGACTTCATGCTTATGGCCCAAGAGGATTATGATAATAAAAGCACAGGAAGTAATGTTGACGATGAAGAAGTTGTGGTTGACCTGGAAGGAGAACTGACCAGTGCTCTAGAAGAAATTGCTAGACTTGGATCTAAGAAGAAAAACAAAAAAAAATTGCTGATACATTTTTAGAAAGACACTAAAGAACCTAATAAAGCCTTTTCCCTGATAAAAGTGGAATTAGAAGATGCAAAGAAAATGGAGGACATTCTTAAACAAAAGTTATCAGAAAAGAAGGCAAGATGTGAAGCCTTGGAAGAAGAGGTAGTAAAAATGAGAAAAGAGATGGAGAAGTTTAAAACATTGTATCTTCAAAACCTTCCAAGTATTAAAGCCAAAGCAGAACTAAATGAAATTCTGAGCAAACAAAGATCTTCGTTGTTGAAGACTGGTTTAGGTTATGTAAATGGTTCAAGCAACAAACAACTAGAAAACAAAGAGCTAGTAATGATGATCAAGTTCCAAGTCAACAGACAATCATACCATGAGATTACTCTGTCACCTAAAGATAATAAAGACAAGATGATCCCTAATCAGAAACAAAGAGATCAGAAGATGGAGAAACAAATGCCAAGATCAAGGCCATCCTTCAGGTACCAAAATTTCTTTCATGGCTACTATTTTTACTGTTCTAATTTTGGTCATAAGATTGTAAACTGTCAAATTAAGTTTAGAGACATGCAATTGAGGAGGTCAAGAAATAGACAATATTTACAACATAGAACTAAGAAGCCAATGAATAGACAACATAGAAACAATCACTTTGACCTACTGAAAAATGAGCTTGAATGTTATAACTATCATAACTTTGACCACAAAGCTGCAAACTACCATTTCAAGAAGTACAATGCAAATCCAAGGATAAATCCTTTAGCTAGAAATGCCAACACATGGAAAAAGAAATACAGTGAAAAATGTGGTCTAGTACTTTCAGCTCAAAAACAAAAATACCACTGGTATATAGACAGTGGATGTTCCAAGCACATGACTAGTGACAAGGATAAGTTTTTATCTATAAGTAAAAGAAAAACAGGAAATGTAACCTTTGGAAATCATGAACCAAGTAAAATCCAGGGTAAAGGGATGGTGATTTTGAGTAATGGTAAAGGAAAATCCTAGGATGTTCTGCTTGTAGATGGGCTGAAACATAATTTTCTCAGTGTAAGTCAAATGTGTGACAGAGGATGTGAAGTGGTTTTCACTTCCAAGGATTTTAAGAAAAAGTTCGTAAAATTGGGACAAGTGGTGGCTAAAGGCATAAGGACAGAAAACAATGTATATGTGTTGAAAGAAGATAAAAAAGAGTGTCATTTAAGAAATCATGATGAGAGTTGGTTATGTCATAGGATACTTGGACATATAAACTTTGACCACTTAATCAAGCTCAAAAATCTTGAGGCGGTAAAAGATCTTCCAAGAATATCAAAGCCATAAGATTCTGTGTGTAAACCCCGTCAAGTAGGAAATCTAACCAAGACACAGTTTAAATCCAAAAACTCTACTTCAACATAGAAACCACTCCAATTAGTTCATATGGATCTATGTGGACCATCAAGACAGGAAGGCACAGGGAAGGAAAACTACTTCATGCTGATCATTGATGATTACTCCAGACTCACTTGGGTTGCTTTCCTCAAAGAAAAACCTGAAACATTTGAGAAATTTAAAATATTTAAGGCTTTAACTGAGAATCAAACAGGAAATAGATTAAAGGTTGTGAGATCAGATAGAGGAGGATAATTTATGTCAAGCAATTTCAAGGAGTTCTGTGATAAACATGGGATCGAAAGAGACTACACAATCCAAAGAACCCCACCGCAAAACATAGTAGTTGAGAGGCAAAACATAATAGTTCATCAAATGTCCAGGTCAATGATGAATGAGAAGAATATTGGTCAAACCTACTGGGTAGAAGCAATGCACACAACAATCCATATTCTTAATAAATCTCACCTCGGACCACATAGTGATAAGACACCTTATGAGTTGTGGCATGGAAGACCTGCTACAATCAAACACTTCAAAGACTTTGGGAGTAAATGATACATAAAGAATAATAATGAGAACCTTGGCAAGTATGATGATAGGGTTGATGAAGGAATCTTCTTAGGGTATGCTACAAACAACAAAGGATATAGATTCTATAATAAGAGGTTGCATAAATTGGTTGATTGTATTGACATAAAAGTTGATGAAGGAGTCCTAGAAAGAAAAGTGAACAATATTGAATTAACGACAGAGGATATAGGTGAAGTTGAAGCTGAATAGGTCCAAGAATCAGAACAAGAAGGATCTGAGTTAGATGAAGATGCAAATACTTAGGCAGACTCAAATCAACAGACAACGTCAAACTCTTCCTCCAGAATTACTCAAAAGAATCATCTTGCAAGTCAGATAATTGGTGAGAAAGACAAAGGTGTACAAACCAAGAAAAGGATAATCAAAAACACCGACAAATCACATATAGCCTCCATATCCATGGTGGAACCCAAAAACTTCAATGAAGCCAGTGAAGATGTAAATTGGTTAAAATCAATGAACGAGGAACTGGATCAGATTGGGAAAAACAATACTTGGGAGCTCGTTCTTAGACCAACATATAAGAATGTAATTGGCTCCAAATGGGTGTTTAAAAATAAAATGAATGAACAAGGACAAATTGTCAAGAATAAAGCTCGATTGGTCTGTAAAGGGTATGCTCAAATAGAAGGACTGGATTTTGATGAAATATTTGCGCCTTAGCAAGATTAGAAGCTATTAGAATGTTTCTTTCTTATGCTTGTCATAAACAATTTAAAGTCTATCAAATGGATGTCAAGTCATATTTTATAAATGGAGATTTAAAAGAATAAGTCTATATGGAACAACCAGAGGGTTTCCAACTATCATATAACCCTAACTTTGTCTTCAAGCTGAGGAAAGCCTTATATGGGTTGAAACAAGCTCCTCGTTCCTGGTATCACAGACTTGATACGTATCTGCAAGACAAAGGGTTCAAGAGAGGAACAATTGACAACAATATATATATCAAAACAAAAGGTAATGATCCGCTCATTGTGTTGGTCTATATAGATGACATCATCTACGATAATAATAATTCTTCATTGGTAAAATGGTTTTCTTCTGCCATGCAGTCTGAATTTGAAATGTCTATGATAGGGGAACTGTCATTTTTTCTTGGCCTAAAAATTACTTAGAAGTCTGAAGGAATATTTATTTCTCAAGAAAAATATCTAAGAGAAATGTTGAAAAGGTTTCAAATGGAAGATTCTAAACCTATGAGAAAACCTATGGTCACTGGATGTAAGTTAAGCAAGGATGATAATTCACCTGATTTTGATCAGAGTTCATATAGGTCTATGATAGGCATCCTATTGTACATCACAACATCTCATTCAGACATAATGCATGATGTTGGAATGGTAGGAAGATATCAGGCCGCAACTAAACAGAGTCATTTGTTAGTTGTCAAAAGAATATTCAGATACTTGAAAGGAACAATGGACTATGGCCTATGGTATCCTAGGAATCATAATTTTCAACTATCAGTCTATTCAGATGTTGATTGGGCTAACTGCGTGGATGAAAGGAAAATCATGAGTGGAGGCAAATTATTCTTAGGTGATTGCCTTGTATCATGGTTGAGCAAGAAGCAAGGTTTCGTTTCCTTATCAACTACATAAGCTGAATACATTGCAACTTGTTGGACAACTGAGAGGGGGGGGTGAATCAATTGTTACTGTGCTTAAACAATTACATCGATTTATAAATTCATTACAGAACTTCTGAATGATGATCACAATAAATAAGAAGTAGAGTATTCAACATCAGTCACACACATATATAGTACAAAGACAGATATTCCTGAGGAAACCCATAAAGGGTGAAAACCTCTTATTCTTTATATGATAATTATTTTCTGTACATTATCAATCTTATGAGCACCAACTCATAATGAGGCTACAACCTCTATATTGCAAGCTGTTACTTGCTGAGAGCACCAACTCTCTGATTTCTCTAGCACCAACTAGAAGGAAGCACCAACTCTCTGATTTCTCTAGCACCAACTAGAAGGAAGCACCAAATCCCTCACTGGTCCAGGACCAACTGGATGGAAGCACCAACTTTCAGTTACACAGGCATCGACCTGTATATCAGAGAACACTTTTTCTCCCTTGCACCACCCTGCCACCCTAATTTCTATGGCTTCAATCAGATGGAAGCTATAACTCCCCTATGTTCAAGCACCCACTTGAGACTCCGAGGACAACATTCCTCCCTAGCACCTCCCTTCCACCCTAAAATATAAATATTTTTTACTGAAACTTATTATAGTGATATAATGTTCATCAATGGCTTACCAGTCTCATCATTGTTCTACTACACTGCACTTCTCTGCCTGCATCAGTGTCTTCCTATACACATTCCTTGCGCTTTTTGTTCTTCTTCCTTTTGTGCTATGTGCGCCATGTCCCTTCTATGCACCATTCCTCTGCTGTGCATTTTAGATGCTGCACCCTAATCCTTCTTCACGCATGAATCATTCTCAGCAACTACGCCCATCTCTTCTTTGTTCTGCATTTTTATAGTTTCTGTGCACATTGTGTAGGTTGTATGTGCAATGCTTCTGCATGCTCTTCCCATGTCGAGTCCTCTGGTGATCATCATGGAAACTCTTAGTCTTCTCTGGTGGTTACGCCCATGCGTTCATAATCATTGGGCATTATGCTGAGATTCCTTAGCTTCTTTGGCAGTCCATACTCTTCGTCCTCTCTTGCATCTGTCAATCATCTCTATGATCAGTCTTCATTCCACTGGCAGATGCCTCTGTTGATTAAGGTTGGTTGTCATTGATGTCAACCCTTGAAGACCCGTAGCAAAAAGTTTTGGGTAATGGACCCAATAGTGTTTGATGTAAATATGACTCATTATTGTTTTTTCAT
>JZKD02S2302000.1:316718-327701 GCA_000966675.3 Picea glauca | reverse complement strand
GAATACATTGATCTACCTATGTGCGGGTTAGGACCTTAACACATTATCCATGAGACACTCCTCAGGTTCCTTATCTTCCTCAAAGTCTACATTACATTATCCTATCATAATAATTTCTTCCACAATTCCATTGATTGGAATTTTCTTGGTATTTCCTTCATGAAGCAACTCTTCATCTTCAATACTTGCATTCAAAAAAAATTCAGTAGTTTCAAAACCATGAGATTCTTGTATCTCATCAGTTCCTTAATCCTCATCTTCACCAAGGATAGATCCTTATTCTGGTTCACATATGAAAACATTCATCTCTTCTTCTCTGAGCTCTTCATTCTCCAATTGAGCATTCAACCTATGCTCCAACTTCACTTGCAACCTGTGCCACTTCACTCTCTTCCGTAGAATCCATCCACACCTTTGGTCTTCTTCACTTTTCTATAGAAAATCCATTAGTACATCCAATTGTACTTTCATCTCAGTGAGTTTTCTATCAAAATCCTCATCACTCACCTCTTCGCTCTTCCATTTTCCTTGGAATTCACCTTCCTTTTGTTGTGGCTTCTTTCATAACCTTCGTCATGAATTTTAATGGTCATCTTCTTCTCCTTTTGTGGAATTTCCTTGCCCACTCGTGAGCTACAATAATTCTCTTCTATTGCTATAACAAGTTTGCCACTTGTCACCAATACCAAGACATCTCCTTGGTATTATATTTGTTCTTTGTAGTAAAACCTCTTCTTCTTGAGAATGAACATATTCTCCCCAGCTTCCAACGTTGTAAGGCTTCTGCACTTCAATTTCTCACACTTATCTCTTCGCTTAAGAAATTATGTTGTTCTCTTGCTCAACAATTTTCTTTTCTTTCCTTTGCCATCAACTTCATTATTTCTCCTTTCACGGATCGCTTGTTGTAATTTGCTTCTATCATTATCTTCAATCTGTAAACACAATTTATTAAGACCAGAATCAAATCATAAACTTGTACCTGCAAATCCTTCCAAGGATTTCACTTCTCCAAGCTTCACAATTTCTTCCTTTTATTGGAATAAGTTTCCAAATATGCAAAACTTTCACTAAGACCAACTTATACTTCACTTTTGTTAGCAATTCCTCCGTCTTTACTCATCCTCCTTCCTGGGATTGTGTCTTTGTTGTGCCATCATTCTTATGCTATGAAACTATGATTTTGAATTGCAATTATACCCAGCTCACTGTTGGAATTGTCATTCCCTATCTGCAATAATTTGTTGCAGCTTTCCTCCATTTGAGAGCCTCCTTTCTCTCTCCATTACAACTTTCAAGTTGTAATATTCTATCAAAATGTCTTGTTTGGTGCTTCTACTTGCACAATTAGAATTTTAAAACATAAATACCATTTACTTACTTATAAATATTCAAGCAATTCTCCCCAGCTCTATATCTTTGGTTGGAATTGTCTTCTGGTTGCAAATCCTCAATTGTAACATCTCTCACAGGTTTCTTCCTATCCTCCTTCTTTACAGTCCAAAATTTTCAACTTACTCTTTCAAAGAGTATTTCTTCTTAATATTTGGAGGGTTACTTGTAACTTAAATAACACCTCTTTTCTCTTAAACACTTCTCCTCTTAATATCTCAACCTGTAATTATTAATTCTTTGACCAAGTAAAATTAAAATGAAAAACCTTTTTTTTACATGTCATATTATTTACAAATATGATCCTGTTGTAAGCTCTGAACATCACCATTTCAACGAGAAAATCTTGATTTTTTTTTCCAAAGTACATACTTTTCTTCTCAATTAAAAATCCCAAAGAGTGTAGCCTTGCTATAATACCACTTGATGCAAAGCTACCAAACCCTACTTTAAAGTCCCCCTTCCTTTTTCCTCAATGCATTCTTAGTTTTATTTATACTATGTTATGTAATAGGAATTACATAGACATGGTAAGAACTCAATTACGATATCATGAATGTCACAAGGTAACCATAATCACTATGAACCATGATTGGGTTTTTTTTTACAAATCAAACTTAGTTCTGGTGGTTGAAATCTTGATTGCTCCTCATTAGTTTGCATTTACACATCTGCTAGTTGTGCTTCAAGTTGATTTCTTGTAACTATACTAACTATAAAATATTATTTCCTGTAGCATGTTTTGTGACTAAACAATAAAATAATATCTTACGAGGTCTCATTATCCTACTCCAAGAACTTGACTTCCACTGGATTATGGAGATAACAATGGCACTCTATCTAAGGATGATTTCTACTTATGCAAAGTTCGTTCCAGAACCCAACATGTCATCCCAAAGTCGATTTTACTTCCCAAAGCGATATTTTATTTTGGTATCTCAAATTTGCAAGTAATGATGGCTCCTCACTTATATCTGTTCCAATTCTCATGGATTGACAACACCTTGGCCAATGATTCAACGCCCAAGATTTATCTTCCTTTATTAAATCATTCTTTTACTTTTTTGTTCAACATTTTTTATGCCCATCAGTACAAATACTCCATATCTTCCATCTGTCCTTTAATAAATAGACTTTTAGTTGTTTACCCTTAGAACGGATGCTCACGACTTACTCTTTGAATTGAGGATTTCCTCATATATTTTTTCTCTCATTTCTTGTTAGTCTTTCTTTGCAACTGATATGGAGGGTAATGCCACTCCTCCTCTATGACATTTAACAATAGTTTCTCCTTTATAGTTTCACCTTCATTCTGCTATAAATATTTGACATCGACCCTGGTGCCCATTTCCCCTTTTTATAGAAATTGGAACTTTGATGGTTCAACCCAATTTCATATGAACTAGAATCTCTTATGCATAGATTCTACCTAGTTCTGTACTAACAAATTAACACTTTGTTAATCTTTCTGCAATCACAAATTCAATTGTCTTTTACCAGGATCCACACATATAATAACTAATAGTTCACATTAAATTATATTCATCAGATTCCAAACATATTCATTCATAATACACACAGGACAGACAACAAAATGGTAAATTTCTTCTTGCATTCATAATCATAAGAACTATACATGAAATAATTGAAATCTTGGTTTCACCTCTATCGTGCTTGGCTCAATATAACCTTGTGTAGCCAGCCAACCCTTCTAATGTCCTTAGGCTTACTATTGTCCCTCGACCAAGTTTTGAGGAAACCTTGGTTAGGTTTGACCACTTTTTGGACTTCGACGTAGTGATCGAGGAAGGAGCACTCAGGTGGATCTGAGATCACAGATCTCACTTGTTTTGCGGGCTTTGTGGATCCAACAAGGGGTTCCCTAGGGTTTTTGTAATGGGTTATGGGATGTTGGCCCATGGGTTTACCCATGATTCGACCTTTTTGTAAGGGATTGTAAAAGTATAAATAAGTAGGAATGTATGATAGGAGGAGAGACTTAGAGAGCAAAGTCTTAATGGTTAAGTGCAAGTAGTTATGAGTGATTTGTGCAACATAATGTGTATGTAAGGCTCTGTGCTCGATAAAGGAGTTGGCCCTGTGCCTTGACCTAATTTTGGGAAGGAGGATTTGGTGCTCAGTGCGCAGATATCCTGTCCTCTGCAAAGATTGGCTCTGTGGCTTGGTGCATAGGAGTGGATGAATGTAAGAGATTGAAGAATAATAAAGAAGATGAAGAAGTTGGTGGATGTATCCCCACACTGGGGTGAACCATGTATATATTTTGTCTTTTGGTTTCTTTATGTTGTCTTGTTTATGCTATGAATGTGTGTAGTTCTTTTCTTATTATGTTTGTTAGATAGATCTATTGATGCTTGGGGCTTCACTTAAATATGAATGATCTAACTCTGTGTCGAGTGCTAAGTGGGTGAAGTGTTTACTCTTTATTGTTACTGTGTGATCTATATTAGGGTTTGTTCTGCGATGTTAATAAGAGTTGATGAAATAATGCATATCACCTTCTAAGTGTGGCTAGAATACCCTGGGAAGTGTTATAATCATAGATCTGTGTCCCAGCTTGGCTACAAACACTTGAGTCCTATAAACTGCCCTACTTCTACCTATGGTGAGACTTCGCCTGCTTCACAGGTGTTGCCGAAAGGGCCTGTAGTTAGGGTTCTGTTGGTGCGTTGATAGAGTTGAACCATGGGTCTGCCCCTACGCCAACAAATGGTTGCGTTGTCGGGACCTGAAACTGTGATTTCTGGGAACTAAAGTAAAGAAAAGAGAATATTTGTGCGAAGATCTGATGATGTAGTGCGCAATACTCTACATGACTTTCAAGGCTCTGTGCTAAGAAAGAAACCTGATCTGAAGAAAAGAGGTAAGATCTTAAAAGAGGTAAAGCTCTGTGCTTTCATAAGATTAAGATAAGTGAAAATTTTTATTTCGAAAGCATGAATTTAGGTATGTTTAATAGATTCTGTCCTAGTATGAAAGCTAGGGTGCTATTGGAAGAAAGAGTTGATCTAAGTAAAGCTAATAGAAATGAAGAAAGATATGTTATTCCTATACATAAAAAGAATTTTTGGACTAATAACTGGATGTAGGAACCTAGAAAGAATTTTTGCAGTTTGCAGGTCCAGCACTGTGATCCTAGTGCACAGTACAGGAGAGGTTGTGGAATGCTTAAAGGAAAGAGAGGATTGACATTATGTTATAACTGTAGAAGCCCGGGACATCTTGCTAAGGAATGCCCTAGTACAGGTCCTATTTGTCTTTGTTGTAAAATTGTTGGTCATGAGGTTGAGGATTGTCCAAGGATGATTGCTAAAGTTGAAAGGATGAACATGGGACAAGAAAAAGAAAGTCTAGAGACTAAAAAAATGTTAGAGAATCATAAATAGAATAGATCAGAGGAAGTTCAGACTACATTAGTACAATTGAAAGAAATGATGGATGTTCATAAATATATTAGTTTACCATAGATCCTGAAAGTAAAACAACGCATAAGTACAAGAATAGAAGACTTTGACATAGACTTTGTCATGGATGAGGAAACACAAGTAAATATTATAACAAAAGAAACTTGGGAAATTTTGGGAAATCCTGTTGTGGTACCTTCATTGGGAAGGATAGGCTTGTTTAAAGGAAAGATGATAACCCTATGTGGAAGAGTTACTAATATACCTATTATTACCCATGGAACATCGACTGAAGAGGAATTTGAAGTCATTAAGTTTGTTGAGAACAATGCCCCTTTCCCACTTTTGTTAGGAAATACTTGGATTGAGAAGGATCAAATCAGAAGGAAAGTAGAGGAAGAAGCTACAGAAAATAAAAATCAAGAAGTAAGGGATTTCATAGCTAGAAAAATAGACCGACTAATAGAAGAACGAGAAGATAAGTCGAAGCAACGGAGGGAAAGAGAATTAGCTGTCGAATTTGAAAGAACGCAAGAAGTTTTGAAGGACCTATCCATGCAAGAAAGAAGAATACCCACCCTGGAATTAATAAGAGAATGGATATTAGATTCGAACCCTTTGATAGCACATCAACAGTGTGAAGTTGCTTCGCTAAGAGAGGATAATAATACAAATGGAAAGACAATTCCAGAAACTGTTAGAGAGAATCAGATTACAGGAAAGAAGGCAAGGAAGGTCAATAAAAAGAAAGCCAAGTTAGAAAATCTACAGGAAGCTATAGAGAATAGATGGAAGACTTGACAAACTGGGACCTCTCAGGAGGTAGGTTCGCAGGATTTGAACCTCGTTGGAACAATAGAACCATGAAGAATGGGACTTCACCCTTAATAAGCTATATGACCATTGGAGGTGCCCAAACCATTAGAATGACTCTCCAGAATGGCCATGAAACACATTTATGGGTGGATGGACCACTTTTGGGATGTTGATACCGTGCCATAACGGATAGATTCACATTGATGGAAGCATTCCTTCTCGTTGGAAGAATCTGTTATGACACTCACTTATTTAACCCATCAAATGATGAAACGAGACCACTTTTTTCCACCCATGATTAACTGAGATAATATAGAGTTGATTGTGTGTCGAGCTGTGTTATCAGAAACTAGACCTCATTGTCCATTTGTCTATTTATCCGTTCGCCTACCCCGACCTGTCTGTTTAACAATGAGAATGTCAGGCGAACCTAGTGAGATAGAGAAGTCCATCGAGGAGGTTATTAATAAGCTCATGGCTGATAGAGCTATGTCTGAAGGAGTACATGCATCATCGACCAGGGGACTGAAGGCTTCCCCTTCGACTAGATGATGTTCTGGCCATGTTAACCCTGCGACTGAGCAACTAAGTAAGCATCACGGTGATATGGTGAATGCGAAGAAAATATCATCAATATTACCGTACTATATCCCTCATTTGGTTGGAGAGGTTAACCATGATAGCATTCCACGAGATTATGAATACACCCTGATCACTGCATACATTCCGAAGGGAATATGCATAGTTGGGATCTAGTTGGGATAGATCCCATTACTGAATAACAACGCCTTAAACCTTGGAGATAGAAATAACTATGCTATGCTTGCACCCCACATATACTTGAAGAAGACAGCCGGGAAGAAGCCTCACATTATCTCCCAACCATGGATTAAGGAGCTGACGCAGTCCACTATGCTCAACATGATGAAAAATCCCCATTTTGGCTACCACCAGGAGGTTAACGCTTGTGTTAAAATCCTCTTGTCATGCTACCATGGCGGATACTTGTGGATCGACCAAAAGATTACTGTGGATCCAACATTGATCCACTTAATTACAGGGTTAAGCATGCAGGGACCTGACCCTCAACAGTTTTACCCAAGGAAGGCCTCAGACCGCTCCCTGGCACAATGCATCAAGGAAGTATATAGAAAATTTGAAAAATGAAAGTGAGGCTACAGGGTAGCCTCTATCCAGTATGGAGCATTGCGCCTCGCTTTCCAACTCATAGTTGGCAATATCGTAAGAAAGAACCACCCCACACAGATCATCGGGTTCGTGGTGGACCTCGCAGGAAAATGTGTGGAGGGCATGCAAATGAATTGGGCGAGTTACCTCGTCAATGAACTCGAGAAAGACTATCGTGAAGCTTAGGATCATGGATACGAATTCCAATTTTGTTGGCTTCTCGTGTTGATTGCATTTGTTGCTTGGAAAATGCCTGAAGGAGCCACCTTTCTAGAGATTGAACCATCATATTCATTGGTCGTTAGGCTTACTACCTTGGGGCACACCAACGACATGTCAAAGCAATGGAAATTGAACGTTGTGTTCCATGCATATTATCAACAACTAAAGGTTTCCATTGAAGCATTTTCACGCATGACACCGTGCACCTTGCACCAGTGTAGACCAATAGACAAGTTATGCATAGATCGACATTTTATCTATATCACTGCGTGCAGAAATGAGAGCAAGGAAGAGTTACAGTCATATTATAAGGTGACAGATGAAGACATGGAGCATATCACGAAGGAGTGGCTGGAGGAGTTCCTCATACCTGTTGCTGATGCATAACTCTCCGACACTGACATCATAGGAAGCCCCCTTGTTACCCGGGTTGAGCATGTCATACAATCTAGTGCGAAAAAGAAGAATAAAAAAGAGGAAGTAATATAGAGACTGACGAGGAGGATAATTCTTCTGAAGGAAATGGATCTGGTTCGCTGGGAGGAGGATACGAAGAAAATGGACAAGGAGGAGGGGATGAAGGAGAAAATAAAGGAGAAGGAGAAGCTACATCGCCAAAAGATCCCCTTACTGAAACAATCACACTACAGAAGAGGAAGGTTTCTCCGCAGAAACCTTCAACAAGAAATAAGACGCGGGCTAGCAAGCTCTAGTTAGAGGCCACACTCACGGAGGACAACATCAAATTGGTCCGTGGATCCATGGAGGATGATTCTGAGGAGATCTTGTAGAGATATGGAGTGAAGCAGGAGGATTTGTATGGAAGGGTCGAGAAGGAACTGAAGGAAATACAACAAGCTATTCAATTGATCCGCACAATACCTGCTGCACCTTCTTTGTCACAGGTTGCAGAATTGGTGGATGAACCAACCCAATTAAGAAGACTTGCAGATGTGACAGAGGCTCGACTTTAGAGAACCTAGGAAGAAAAGGATAAGGATATAGAAGCCTTGAAACAAGAGAAAGAGGAAGTCTTAGCGCAACTACGAGTAGCACGCTACTGTGTATCTGCCTATGAAAATGAGAGAGATGAGTTTCGGGCGATGTTCGAGGAGGAAAAAGAGAAGATACGAAGAGAAAAGGACCAGTTTCTCGCTGAGAAAACTGCGGTCAAAGAAGCGGTGAATAAATCACTTCGCTCTGTGCCAAGCTTGGCACAAGAGGAACAAGAGTCAGTCAAGGCTTAAGTAGCGAAGCTCGCTAATACCATCCAATAGCTTCAAGCGAGGATAATAGAGTTGGAGGCCCAAGAAGTGTCGAGCACCCTTCAAGAAGTGCTCGACTAGAGAGAGGAAGCCACCAAAAATGCAGTAATAAGGATCAACACACTCACCTCATAGTGAAAACAGTTGAGCGATATAAGTGCGCAGACTTATGAACGCCTCAAAAAAGTTCCAGAGATAAGGAGGTTGGAAACACAGTTATAGGAGGCACACCAACATGCATTCATTGTGTAGGTGTAGATGAATCTCCTCACCTCATTTGAGAGTATGAAGAAATTTCAAGAACAACGCTTAGTCCAACAAAAGATTACTGACATCCAGAGAAGAGTAATGGAAGTCACACAAAATATGCAACCTGTGTAGGATGAAGCCTGCAAGCTGTTTGAAGCAATTGAAGGGCAGGGCTCACAACTGGACTAGGTGGTTGCATCAGTCGAACAACGCTTGGAAGGGCCTGTTACAACGCAGATGATCCAGGAGCTTGCTGAGCAGGAGGCTCAGGAAAAGCAGCAAGTTGAGGCAACTCGAGTGAATCTCTAGGCCTTCGAAGAAGCGTTGCCCAGACCTGAGTGACTCGGGACGAGTCACAAGTGAGTGTTGGGGGCTTGTTGGCCCTCGACCAAGTTTTGAGGAAACCTTGGTCAGGTTTGACCACTTTTTGGAATTCGATGCAGTGATCGAGGAAGGAGTGCCCAGGCGGAGCTGAGATCGTGGATATCACTTGTTTTGCAGGCTTTGTGTACCCAGCAAGGGGTTCCCTAGGGTTTTTGTAATGGGTTATGGGATGTCGTCCCATGGGTTTACCCATGATTAGGCCTTTTTGTGAGCGATTTTAAAAGTATAAATTAGTAGGAATGTATGATAGGAGGAGAGACTTAGAGAGCGAAGTCTAAGTGGCTAAGTGCAAGTAGTTCTGAGTGCTTTGTGCAACAGAATGTGTATGTAAGGCTTTGTGCTCAATAAAGGAGTTGGCTCTGTGACTTGACCTAATTTTGGGATGGAGCATCTGGTGCTCAATGTGAAGATCTCTTGTCCTTTGCAAAGATTGGCTCTATGGCTTGGTGCACAGGAGTGGATGAATGTAAGAGATTGAAGAATAATAAATAAGACGAAGTAGTTGGTGGACATAGCCCCACACTGGGGTGAACCACATATATCTTGTGTATTTTGGTTGCTTTGTGTTGTCTTGTTTATGCTATGAATGTGCACAGTTCTTTGCTTATTATGTTTGTTAGATAAATCTATTGATGCTTAGGGCTCCACTTAAAGATGAATGAATGTTAGATCTAACTCTATGCCGAGTGCTAAGTGGGTGAAGTGTTTACTCTTTATTGTTACTGCGCTGATCTATATTAGGGTTTGTTCTGTGATGTTAATTATAAGAGTTGATGAACTAATGCATAGCACCTTCTAAGTGTGGCTAGAATACCCTGCGAAGTGTTATAATCACAGATCTTTGTCCCATCTTGGTTACAAACACCTGATTCCTGTAACCCCCCCTGCTTCTACCTCGGGTGAGACTTCGCCTGCTTCGCAAGTGTTTCCGAAAGGGTCGGTAGTTATGGTTTTGTTGGTGCATTGATAGAGTTGAACCTTGGGTCCGCCCCTGTGCCAACACTTACGATATAAATAAAATACAAGTATCTCTACTTCATTTAACTTCTTCCTAAATTCATGTAATTGTTTTTTTAATAATATAACTTTAGTCTTATTTCTAATAACTCAGTAATTGAATCCTCATTGAATTGTGCCACTAAGTGAAGATTTGTTACAATGACTCATCATCTATTTGACATTCATTATTTATCTAGAACCTCTATAACTTCTAAGGAAAATTACAATAGTTTTACAAAGAAACCCACTCTTTGGGAAAATGTCAATACCCTTAGGATTGATCAACAATTTATTTGTTGTGAATGAATATGCTCCTGCATCAAAAGGTCTCACTCAAAGCACTATGTCGAGACTGAAACTTGTACAAGGCTCATATAGTACTACTGTCATGACTAGCATGCAACTTGTAACCCATAATTTCACTTTAACTGTTATGTAGGTATTAAAGCACCAATCCAAAATCATTATCCATTTATTCAATGATTAAATATCATTATAACATAACCATCATCCTAACGTGACAGTAAAATAGATATTTATGAATATTGTGGTTATTAAGAATCATATACAATGAATAGTAGTAAAACACATCACCGCCATACAATATAAAGATAACAACAATTTTAAAGCCTAGCCCCTTATTCCATTCATCTCCAAGATAATCCAATACAATATCCATAATTCTTCTTTATTCTTCAAACTACAACAATAATAGAGTACATGAATATTATAGAGGACCGAAAAGGAACCAACACTAACATCAATATCAATAGAAACAATGATAACCTTACATAAGAACCCTTTTCATAGGCCTAGGCCTCTAAATTTATACTTGTGTGCTCAAAGGTAGGAAGGTACATACAAATTCACAATAATTGTTATCCTACCTCCAATACAATATTTATGAACAAACTAATATCTACTTCTTCTCCAACCACATGTATTCAATATTTCACCACTCAACTCCTTGATTACCTAGAATCCCACTTACTGTCCCAGTTCTAATCACCCTTTATGGTTTATGCTCGGTAACGACACTTTTA
>JZKD02S2302000.1:301243-315505 GCA_000966675.3 Picea glauca | reverse complement strand
TTTTGTGACAAAAGGTAGGAGACCATCTTGGCATACCATTCCCTTAGAGCCTGCTTGAGGCCATAAAGTGACTTCTTTAGTCAATAGACCAAAGATGAGTCCTGCATAAATCCTTGGGGCTTCTCCATGTAGATCTCCTCAGAGAGATCACCATGAAGAAATGCATTCTTCACATCCATCTGATGGACTTTCCATCCCTTGGTTTCTGCAATGGCAAGTGCCAATCGTATGGAATCCATCTTCACTGCTGGAGCAAAGGTCTCATCATAGTCAAACCCATGAACCTGCTGAAATCCTTTGGCGACAAGCCTGGATTTGTATCTGTTGATCTGTCCATCCGCTGTGCTATTGGTCCTATAGACCCATCTACATCTGAAAAGTTTCCTCCCAGAAGGAAGGGGAACCAGATCCCAAGTCTGGTTCTCGAGGAGGGATTTGTACTCATCTTGCATGGTGGATTCCCAAAAGGGATTTCCAGCAGCCTCGTCATAAGACTATGGATCTGAAAACTGAACCAAGAAAAGATGTCTGGAAGGCAATGGTTCAGTGGTAGTGAGTGCAACAGGAGGCTCCTCAAAATCAGATCGAGTCCTCTTGGTATCGGCTAGATCACCTACGAGACCCCTTGCATCCTGAAGAGTAGTTTGTGCCCACTTGGGCCTCTGCTCTGACTCTACATCTAACTGTACTGACTCTGAATCTAAATCTGAATCATCTAAGTCCTATGAATCAGAACTCTCATCTGAAGAAGAGTCGGCATGTGCATGCTCATCATCTCAGACAGGTGGAAGAGTGAAGTTGTTTGCATGTGGCTGCTAAGGTACATGCAAGACACTTTCCTCAAATTTGAAACTACGCTCATTGATGAGCCGGTCCGATGAAAGATCAATAAGTCGATACCCCTTCACACCGTCAGGGTATCTAACAACAATTCACTCAGTGCTATGTGGATCAAGTGCCTTCCTCTTTTCAGAGGGGATGCGGGCCCATGCACGAGAACCAAAAATGCGAAAGTGGGTCACTTTCGGTTTGAGGCCGCTACAAGCCTCGTATGGGGTCTTATCCTTGACATATCTATGGGGAGATCTGTTTTGGATGTATGTTGCACAGTTAAGTGCTTCGACCCATAGTCTCTGTGGTAGTGACTTTGCATGCAACATGCAAGATGCCATCTCCTTTAGAGATCGGGTTTTCTGCTCAGCAACTCCATTTTGTTGCGGAGTGTAGGGAACTATATGCTGCAATTGAATCCCTGCCTCATGGAAAAGATTGTGGATCTCATGATTCACATAATCTCCCCCGTTATCAGTTCAGAGGACTTTGATCTTCTTTTCGTACTGTGTCTCAACCAAAGCTTTGAAATCTTTGAGGTGTTGAAAGACCTCAGATTTTTTCCTGAGAAAGTAGATCCATGTAAAATGTGAGAAATCATCAACAAAAATGAGAACAAACATCGCTTTATTGATCGATGGATGTGGAAAAGGACCCATTAGGTCATTGTGGATCAGATCTAAAGGTGCGAAGCTCGCTGAGACTTTCCCTTGTTGAATTTCTCTTGAGGGTGCTTTCCAAGAACACATCCCTCACATACTCCCTTGGAGAAATGGATGTCTAGTAGACCATCAAATAATCTATGCTTGCTAAGCTGTTGCATGTATCTGAAATTCAAATGTCCAAACATTTTGTGCCATATCCTACTACTTTCATTAGCATGAGTAAGCAGTAAAGAAGAATCAGGTTCAATGAATTCAGAAAATGTATACAATCTAGACTGATGATTTACCTCATCGGTAGCAACCCTAGAGTTGGTTTGCATGTCATAGATGTCCACAGAATTTGGTGTGAAGATGAATTTATTTCCGATACCAGAATTCATCATTTGATACACAAAGAGAAGATTGACAGAAAGCTTGGGAACATGCCACACATTCTCAAAACTTCTGTTGGTGAGTTCAATCCTTCCTTTTCCGGTGACTGCGACAGAAGAGTTATCCCCCATCAGAATAGGAGGACCTTGGCATGTATCTAATGAATAATATACTACTTCTGAGGAATCCGTGTGATGTGATTCTCCTAAATCTATGATCCAAGCATCGGGAGAGAAGTTGATGGAAATCAAGGCATGGTTAGAATTACCTTTCTTGGAATTCAGATCTTCTGGCTTCTTCTTCTTTGCACCCTTGTGGATGCGATCTCCAAGTTTTTTTTTTTCTGAAGTATTTGAGACATCATATCTATTTTATTTTTCATGCATGTGGATTCCGAATGGAATCATTTGTGACAGTATGTGCATTTCTCTACTTTTCTTCCCTTTTCTCCTTTGGATCTGGAGGCATCGATGAAGGGTTTTGTGTACCCTTCCTTCTTCATATGTGCATGAGATTTCCGCTTATCTTTATCTTTAGATTTCTGATATTTGTGGCTTCCATCATGCACAGTGAGTGCATGTGCCCTTGGGCCTTTGATTGCGCCCATGTTGATGAGCTTGGTTTTCTCTTGTGTCAGGGATTCGATAAAGTCCTCAAGAGAAGGCATATTCCAGGTGGCTCTAGAGACGAATTTGATGGTATGTATTGTAGATACGAATACAAAGAATTCAGGACCAATATTGGAGAGAATGGTGAGAACCATTTGTTTCTCCTCCTTCGATTTATCAACCCCGCAAGCTTTGAGTTGCGACAGTAAATCCTTGAATTTTGTAAAGAAATATTGGATATTCTCGAATATTTTTGGATCCAATGTGAACAGATCCACCTCCATCATGTGTCCCCTCATCTCATCCCGTTTTCCAAATATCCCTTCCAAGATGGTCCAATATTCATTGGGAGTCTTACAGGAAGATATATGAAAAAGGAGACCGGGAGAAATAAGACTGCAAATTGTTTCGAGTGCCTCATCCATGTGATTTAAGTACTTGGATTTTTCTATGGATGATGTCGGCTCTGTATTTGTATTCATGGTTAACCTATCAACCCTCTAGATCAAATATGTATGGTTATTTTCTCCTTCCATGCAAAATAGTTGTAAGGTGTAAGAATGAATTCTTTTTGGAATTCCATCTTTCTGTTGTCTTCAATCTTTTGTACCTGCAAAATTTTTTGGTGTAGCTTTTGATTAGCATTCCGTTGGCTCTGATACCATGTAAATGTGTTTAGAATACACAAAATAGATCTAGCTAAACAAGAATACACACATTTTCAGAGATAATTGGAAAAGGAAGAAGAAGGAGAGAAAGGATGGAAATAATTCTCATTAACTATTGTGAATACTGAATAATTCACATGATATACTCTGTATAACTCAATGAGTTCGACATGAGGTGAACCAAGTCACCATAGTGGTGGCCTAGAGTGATATGGACACACACCAATAGTTACAGGAGTGAACTGCCACCTATTCTAGTCTCTCAGGCAGTTACGAGAGTGAACTGCCACCTAGTTGAGTTAACTAGTCAACTAGTCTTCAGTTAACTGATTGAACATAAAGTAGTGAGGAGTTAACTCAAGGAATCAAGGATAATACACCACTTTGGTGATGATACCAAGGTAATGTATAATTATCATGGTGATGATCCCAATTTTGCATGGTGATGATCCCAATGCAACATCTAAACTCAACTCAACTAGTCAAACTGAAGTGTGAACTGAAAGAGAATATTCTCCAAGTGGAATATTCTCTCCTAAAATATAGGAGACTGGATAATGACTAATTATGACTAATAAACAAATAAAAATCTTAGGAAAAAGAAATCCTAGGTGTGTGTGAAGTAACTCCAACAAGGTAACCAAAGGATATCTAAGCGGAATTTCATAGAGAAGGTGAAGTAAAGAAGGCCGAAATTCAAGGGAGGATAAATTCTTTTGATGACGTTTTATAAGTTTTTTTGGATAGGTTGTTGTGACATCTTATTTTTATAGGTTTGGTGCATGGTTTATGCACTTTTTCATGGTACAGGTTGAGGTACAGGTTGGTGCATGGTTTATGCACTTGTTTATGGCACATGTTAATTACAGGTTGGTTGGTATAGGTTGGTGCATGGTTGATGCACTTGTTTATGGTACATGTTGATTACAGGTTGAGGTACAGGTTGATGCATGGTTGATGCATGGTTCAGGTTATTGGTACAAGTTGTTTGGTGCAACTTGATTGGTATAGGTCTACAAAAGTATATCTCACAGTGATAGTGTGACAATGGTTCCATCATTCTACTCCTATGTCAGGGTGGTTGGACGGGGCAAGGACAAGTGGTTGTAGCCACTTTCTGGTTGTAGCCGAAGAACATAGGGGGTTGTAGCCTCCTTCTGGTTGTAGCCAGATAATTGGGGAGTTGGAGCTTCCCTTAGGTTGTAGCCTGAGAAACTAGGGGGTTGNAAATAAGACTGCAAATTGTTTCGAGTGCCTCATCCATGTGATTTAAGTACTTGGATTTTTCTATGGATGATGTCGGCTCTGTATTTGTATTCATGGTTAACCTATCAACCCTCTATATCAAAGATGTATGGATATTTTCTCCTTCCATGCAAAATAGTTGTAAGGTGTAAGAATGAATTCTTTTTGGAATTCCATCTTTCTGCTGTCTTCAATCTTTTGTACCTGCAAATTTTTTTGGTGTAGCTTTTGCTTAGCATTCCGTAGGCTCTGATACCATGTAAATTTGTTTAAAATACACAGAATAGATCTATCTAAACAAGAATACACACATTTTCAGAGATAATTGGAAAAGGAAGAAGAAGGAGAGAAAGGATGGAAATAATTCTCATTAACTATTGTGAATACTGAATAATTCACATGATATACTCTGTATAACTCAATGATTTCAACATGAGGTGAACTAATTCACCATAGTGGTGGTCTAGAGTGATATGGACACACACCAACAGTTACAGGAGTGAACTGCCACCTAGTCTAGTCTCTCAGGCAGTTACGAGAGTGAACTGCTACCTAGTTGAGTTAACTAGTCAACTAGTCTTCAGTTAACTGACTGAACAGAAAGTAGTGAGGAGTTAACTCAAGGAATCAAGGCTAATTCACCACTCTTGTGATGATACCAAGGTAATGTATAATTATCATGGTGATGATCCCAATTTTTCATGGTGATGATCCCAATGCAACATCTAAACTCAACTCAACTAGTCAAACTGAAGTGTGAACTGAAAGAGAATATTCTCCAAGTGGAATATTCTCTCCTAAAATATAGGAGACTGGATAATGACTAATTATGAATAATAAACAAATAAAAACCTTAGGAAAAAGAAATCCTAGGTGTGTGTGAAGTAACTCCAACAAGGTAACCAAAGGATATCTAAGCGGAATTTCATAGAGAAGGTGAAGTAAAGAAGCCCGAAATTCAAGGGAGGATAAATTATTTTGATGATGTTTTATAAGGTTTTTTGGACAGGTTGTTGTGACATCTTATTTGTATAGGTTTGGTGCATGGTTTATGCACTTTTTCATGGTACAGGTTGAGGTACAGGTTGGTGCATGGTTTATGCACTTGTTTATGGTACATGTTAATTACAGGTTGGTTGGTATAGGTTGGTGCATGGTTGATGCACTTGTTTATGGTACATGTTGATTACAGGTTGAGGTACAAGTTGATGCATGGTTCAGGTTATTGGTACAAGTTGTTTGGTGTAGCTTGATTGGTATAGGTTTACAACAGTATATCTCACAGTGATAGTGTGACAATGGTTCCATCATTCTACTCCTATGTCAGGGTGGTTGGACGGGGCAAGGACAAGTGGTTGTAGACACTTTCTGGTTGTAGCCGAAGAACATAGGGGGTTGTAGCCTCCTTCTGGTTGTAGCCAGATAATTGGGGAGTTGGAGCTTCCCTTAGGTTGTAGCCTGAGAAACTAGGGGGTTGNACTAGGGGGTTGGAGCCTCCTTCCAGTTGCAACTGGAAAACAAAGGAAGTTGGTGCTTCCAATGAATGTAATTCTTCAAGACATATAAGAAAAAGCATTCTGTGGTTTTTTCCCGCTTTGGGTTTCCATGTAAAAACACGGGTGTACTGTGTATGTGTATGATTGCTCATTTTTTCATTGTTTATTTACTCTGCAATTATTGGATGATAATGCTTCACTGATATAACACTTTCATTATATGGTTAAAAAGGATTAAATTTCTCTATTATTGATTCACCCCCCCCTCTCAGTAATACAATAATTGGTATCAGAGCAGGTTCCTTCAAGAAACAGTTTAACCACTGGAAGGAGATCATGGATTTTTTTGAGAATGGAATACCAATGTTTAATGGTCAAGATGGTTTTAAGTATGAGATGTGGAGCAGAAGGACGGAAGTATTTTTACAGGCACATGGAAATTATATTTGGCTATCATTTGTTACAAGATATGATAGTTCAAAAAGGGCAAAGACTGTAGCCAAGAAGGAATTGAAGAATAATAAAAAAATAGCAATGGATTTCATCTAGGAAGGATTACCTAATCCTGTAAGAGAAAAGGTTGGTAAATGTTCATCATCCAAAGAACTTTGGGATAAGTTACATGACATATATTCTTCACCCATCACAGATTCAGAAAATGCCAAAGAAGATGTAGATACAAAACAATAAGAAAGATGATCATCATGTCAGACAGATTTAGAAGAGGAAGAGTATGAAGAAGCAGAAATTGATTACAGAGAAAAATTGATCAATGCAATTGAATATCTAAATAAAGAAAGAGAAGAAAAAAAGTCATCCAAGAAAAAATTGATGAATCAAAAGGAAAGTGTTCAAGGTTCCGAAAAAGATCAACAGGTCATCAAGATTTTAAGAGCTCAACTAGAAGAGGCCAGAAGAATTGTAGAAACTCTAGAATATCAAAAGAAATGTTTAGAAGCCAACATAGCAACACAAAAGGAAGAAGCATAATAGAGAGAAAATATATGTATGTCTCAACTCAAGGAAAGAACCAATGACTTAAACCAACTTGAGGAAGAGTTTGGTCAAGAAGAGAGAAGACTGGAAGAAGAAATAATTACATTGAAAATCCAACTAGAAGAAGCAAAGAGAATAGAAGAGGTCATGAAGTCCCAGATAATGAATAAAGAAGAAGAGGTTGAGAATCTTGAAGAAGTTGTCGCACTAAGAGTCAAAATTGTCAAGCTCAACAAGAAAATTGAAGAGACAGAAACATCCACATAAGTTGTAGAGAATGAAGAGAAGTACTCTACATTGCTAGAAAATAAGAATGAAGAAAATAGAAAGAGTTATGTAGAAGTACTCAAAGGAAGGAATCATGGTCAACCAGAATCTAAGAAAACTAATAAAGATACATCTTTAAGAAGACCATCCATGTTCAAGCAACAAAGAAGCTTCAATCATGACCATGATCAGTCAAGGAAGAAATTCAGAAGGACTACACCACAAAGAAGATCATTCACTCATAGGTATGCAAATTTATTTTATGGTCATTGTTTTTATTGTACTAACTTTGGACACAANAGAAACTAGGGGGTTGGAGCCTCCTTCCAGTTGCAGCTGGAAAACAAAGGAAGTTGGTGCTTCCAATGAATGTAATTCTTCAAGACATATAAGAAAAAGCATTCTGTGGTTTTTTACCTCTTTGGGTTTCCATGTAAAAACACGGGTGTACTGTGTATGTGTATGATTGGTCATTTTTTCATTGTTTATTTACTCTGCAATTATTGGATGATAATGCTTCACTGATATAACACTTTCATTATATGGTTAAAAAGGATTAAATTTATCTATTATTGATTCACCCCCCCTCTCAGTAATACAACAATTGGTATCAGAGAAGGTTCCTTCAAGAAACAGTTTAACCACTGGAAGGAGATCATGGATTTTTTTGAGAATGGAGTACCAATGTTTAATGGTCAAGATGGTTTTAAGTATGAGATGTAGAGCAGAAGGACAAAATTATTTTTACAGGCACATGGACATTATATTTGGCTATCATTTGTTACAAGATATGATAGTTCAAAAAGGGCAAAGACTGTAGCCAAGAAGGAATTGAAGAATAATAACAAAATAACAATGGATTTCATCTAGGAAGGATTACCTAATCCTGTAAGAGAAAAGGTTGGTAAATGTTCATCATCCAAAGAACTTTGGGATAAGTTACATGACATATATTCTTCATCCATCACAGATTCAGAAAATGCCAAAGAAGATGTAGATACAAAACAAGAAGAAAGATGATCATCATGTCAGACAGATTTAGAAGAGGAAGAGTATGAAGAAGCAGAAATTGATTACAGAGAAAAATTGATCAATGCAATTGAATATCTAAATAAAGAAAGAGAAGAAAAAAAGTCATCCAAGAAAAAATTGATGAATCAAAAGGAAAGTGTTCAAGGTTCCGAAAAAGATCAACAGGTCATCAAGATTTTAAGAGCTCAACTAGAAGAGGCCAGAAGAATTGTAGAAACTCTAGAATATCAAAAGAAATGTTTAGAAGCCAACATAGCAACACAAAAGGAAGAAGCATAATAGAGAGAAAATATATGTATGTCTCAACTCAAGGAAAGAACCAATGACTTAAACCAACTTGAGGAAGAGTTTGGTCAAGAAGAGAGAAGACTGGAAGAAGAAATAATTACATTGAAAATCCAACTAGAAGAAGCAAAGAGAATAGAAGAGGTCATGAAGTCCCAGATAATGAATAAAGAAGAAGAGGTTGAGAATCTTGAAGAAGTTGTCGCACTAAGAGTCAAAATTGTCAAGCTCAACAAGAAAATTGAAGAGACAGAAACATCCACATAAGTTGTAGAGAATGAAGAGAAGTACTCTACATTGCTAGAAAATAAGAATGAAGAAAATAGAAAGAGTTATGTAGAAGTACTCAAAGGAAGGAATCATGGTCAACCAGAATCTAAGAAAACTAATAAAGATACATCTTTAAGAAGACCATCCATGTTCAAGCAACAAAGAAGCTTCAATCATGACCATGATCAGTCAAGGAAGAAATTCAGAAGGACTACACCACAAAGAAGATCATTCACTCATAGGTATGCAAATTTATTTTATGGTCATTGTTTTTATTGTACTAACTTTGGACACAAGGTTTCAAATTGTAGGCATTATAAAATAAATGTTTAAGCAAGAAATGCTTATGTGGCCCCATGTAACATTGAATGTTACAAATGTCATAACAATGGACACATAACTCGTGATTGTAGAAGCATGAACGATACTTCCATGAAATAGAACACTGACATCAGATATAATAAAGTATGGATAAGAAAACAGGAAGAACAGGTGAACAAAAACCAGGTCCCAAGATCGCAAGATTAGCAATAAAATGGGATGAAGAAAAATCTACAGAGAAAAAGAAGGATGTCAGATATAGAAAGTTTTGGAAAACAAATGAAAGAAAAGAAGGACAAGTAAATAAGGAACAGGTGCAAGAGATTGTAATTTCAGGTATTGTAGTGAAAGATGAATCCATGGATAGAAAGAAAGAAGTCAGAGCTTAGAGAGATGATGAATCTACCAATGAAGATGATGATGAATACACATCAAAGAAGGAATTGTTCTGAGCCATCCAACTTAGAGACTCCGATGTAATACGAATATTAGATAGGGGGACTCTATGCGATAGCTATGACAGACCAAAGAACCATCCTTCGAGAAAATTGTAGAGTTTGAGAAGACAGATCTAGAGCAGTCAGTTAGCAGAAGTACAATTTGATAGATTAATCAAGACTTCATGATAGTATAGTGATAAATGGGTCAGCATTATGGACAGTGTTAGCACTTGGTAAATTTCCTAGAGGTTGACATCGGAAGAAATCTACTAAGGTAACTTTATCCAACCACTTTTGAAGCTGGGATCTAGCCCTTCCAACTTCAGAGAGGGATCTCTCTATATGATTTAGCTATGTTTCCAATTCTAAATATTAGGCTAGGTAAAGAGATAGGCCGGTTTTGTTGTCAAAGTGTTTTTTCGAATTGGTTGAGACAGTCTACACATCCATTGGGCTATGGGGTTTGTGTTTTAATAAAATATGAAATTTGAACTAGAAACGCAAAGGGAAAAACTTTCACAGGGCGAGATAATATAACCACTGGATTCTTTAGTAACTTAAATGATGAACAACATAAAAGATGAGAAAGATAATTTCAACAAAGAAGCAGTTAAGAATTTCTTTATTGAAAATACCAGAAGATAAAACAATTAAATATTTCGAGTCAGAAACAGGGTATATGAGATAAATCCTGCAACATTCATTACTCTTAAAGATTATATTCATAAAAAAGTATGATAACAAAGAGAGAATAACATTCAAATTAGAGAGAAAAACATCACCAGTGAATACACGCAAGAATCCTGTAAAAGTGCCTCCTTTTATTAATGGAAGATCTCAAAAATATTACAGTCTGATAGCGTCAGAGTGCGAAGATCAACAACAACTCTCAATACTTCGAAAGGTGAAGTATTTATAACTCAAATTACAAACGATCCTGTCATTAATGACCAGGACGTGCTAAATCTATTTTTATCCTAACTAACTTAACAAATTTCCTAAATCTAGGAACTTCTTGATGATGTGGTGTAACTGCACGCTGATTTCTGGGTGGGCCGTTTATGAATCCTCTACATGAATTCATCTGACTGGAAAGTTGACTGGACCAGGACAACTCATTTTCTAATCGATCAGATCATAGAGTTCCTCCCATCTAATGTGACTGGGCACGTTGACTTTGAGTAGCCTTCGATACACTTCGTCCATTTCCGTATACTTGGCAAATGTAGGCTTTGTGAGGAAGATGTATCGAATCTCGTGTTGGATACTTATGTCCCACTGAAGGGCATATAGGAATGCCTTGCCAGTGATGCTCCCTTGAATTCCTGCAAACTTTGAACTGTCTTTAGCCATGTCGGCTAATCTCTTCTTGTAGTCTGGGAGTGTCATCAATTTATCATTGATTACCTTCAGACCAGGTAGACCTTTCTTCTGGAGAGCCTCAATATTACTGAAGAATCTTTGTACCCCTAGGTCCATGGCATGAACCTTTTCTTCCAGCTGAAGCATTAATCCTCTCTTGGTAAAAACTCTTTTAACCTCAAGGATGGTCTCTGTTCTGTCTTCAATTTTCAGCTCTTCCATCTCTTCCCTGGTCTTAGAATTGAGGAACTTGATGATCTCGTTTGCATGTGTTGGCATGTCTCCCAATTCTACTCTGAACTTCTCAATGGCCTGTTTTCTCCTCTAGACCAATTCATTCTGCTCAAACATGATCTAGATCATGGGCCATATCTCATTCATGGACATAGTGATGTTTGTCCATACACTCTCTTTCACCTCAGCTAAAGTCTTTCCTACCACTGTTTGCTTCCGGAGCCACTGTAGCTCCTACTTGAGCTTCTCTGTCACCTGATTTTCCTTGGAGAGGCTGGTCTAAAAGGAAGATTTGATTTCCTGAAGGTTCTCAATCTCCTTTTTCAACCTGCTGATCTCTGTTTCCTGCAGGTTCATTTTTTCCATGGACTTTGCTAGGTCGACTGTCTTCTCTTGGGATGTCAATGGAGTTGCGGATGGGACTTCAGTCACTGATGTTGTGCTCACTCCTAAAATTGGAATAGAACTCAATGGAATGACTTCCATTGGATTCAGTTGCTCTTTCTCCTTTAATAGTTTCTCCATCTTAGCTTCCATTTCTTTGAGCTGTGCATTCTGCTCCATGAGCAGCATGACCATTTCATCCTTCTCGCCTTCTTTCTCTACTATCTCCTTCGCCTGCGAATCCTCTGTGGGCGGGAGCTTCAGTTGTTTCCTCAAGGATGCTATGTCAACATTCTTCTTCTTTATCATTTCCTCAACTTCTTTCACGTTTGAAGGATCGTAACCGATCTTGAGGACCAACTCCTCCAAAGTCTTGATCCTATTGTCCTTTGCAAAGGACGATATCTTCTCCATCTTGAGTTGTGTTTGAACATTGTTCAGTGACACCTGCAATTTGGACGCAGAAGTGGAAGCATATGCCAACGTATATAACACCATTTCCCCTGTCTTCTTGTGAAGATCCATCTGGTCGGCCAGATGCACGTCCTTCGTCTGGAATTCGAAGGTGGCCCTTTTATAGTCAGTGATCACCTTTGGATCGGGTACCTGCGCCTGGAGGAATTCCATATGCATTCTTCCCTTCTCAGTGTCGAATGCCGACAACAACCTATGTTGTGCAGTCGACGTCTGCTTCCAGAACTGGGCACAAGTACTGCTGGTCATGGTTTGGTTCCTTTTCTTGATCATCTCATACTTCTCGAAGATACTCAACTTTGGTCCCACCTTGCCTGGTTGGGTGGTCAATGGAGGATTTGTAGATTTTTCTGTCACTACTGAGGTTATGGCCTTATGAAGGCTCGAACCGAAGGGTGGCCTATCAACCTTGGTCGTTGTTGTAGGCGAGGCTTATTTTTCTCCAGTCGGGCCAGGAACTGAAATTGTCTTGGGCCTCTTAGTATACAGTTGGAACTCTTCGGACGATACCTCCGTGACATGCGGAGATAAATCTTGTCGAGGCCTTTTTTCCTTTGGGACCTGTGGCGTTGTTGTTTGAGATACAATTCCCGGGGGATCCTGCTGTTCTACTTCAATCAATGTGTTAGGCTCCCGGGCTGTCTGATTTGCGAACTTCTCAATTTCAGGCCTAGACACATGAACATAAGGGATGTTTTTATTCTTCACCCTCATCTCTAAGATGATCCCACATGGATCATAATTCCATGGGAAGCTCATGAAGAAATTCATTTCTCTCAAGATCCTGTCTACTTGTTCCCCAACGCCACGATTGTTGCAGATGAAGGAGCCAATCTTCCCCTTGATTCTAAGCTGCTTCTTTTTCTTCAATGATACAAAATGGATATCATCTGAATTTATAATCTACCTTATATATTCCAACGCGAAAATTCTGACAGGCAGGTACTTGGGCAGCTTATACGGTGCCAACTCGCACCCGTATACTCTGATCTCGGTATAATTTTGATACAAGTACCAATTCCAGGTCTTTGTGTTGTCCGAGAGACGCATGATCCTCTGAACTTCATCATTTATCCAAGGCTCATGCCTGCCGCCTAACATACTTACCAGAGGGTGGTAGAATTGGTCAATGAACTCCTTGAAACTGAAATCAGTGGATTTGTGCTTGAGCAAGGAGGTCCATGCTGTGACTGCCTGAGGTCTGCCATCTCCATCCATCTTCTGCATGGAAAAGCTAAATTTATCTACCTGGAAGAAGACGAACAAGTATGCTAGTATCAATGAGTATCTGAACATGCCTTCCGTGCCAAAATTCACGAACTGTTCCTGAATATTGTCTGCCAAGAATGTGCTGAAGTCAAAATAGGTGGTGGGATTTTCATCGATAGAGAAGATGGATAGAAAACCCAGAATGGGTTCATCTACCCACTAATCAGAATAGTATCCTAACAAAGCACAAAGGGATGAGATGACCTAGTTTCCTTTAGTCGAGAACATGGAAGACGGATAAGGAGGATTTGTGGAGGGAAATTGAGTGGATGGGGGAAGGAAGAGCTTGAATATTTGAGCTCTTTGGGGGAATGTCATTTTCTGGTATAATTCTGTAAGAATTTCCAGATCGAAAGGTGACGCAGAGTCGGCTCGGGGAATTTGCATCATCTGGTCTATGGATTCAGGCGTGATGAGGAACATAATCTCTCCGGACGAGGAGACGACGACTCTTTGCTCGGGAATATAGTGAGCTTGACACTTGAGAGCGAACTCGGGAAAATGGTGGATCTGAGGGAAGAGGTAGAGGGGTAAATTGGACTCCCAGAGTCCAATTTCATCACTCTCGTCCAGGAAAACTTCCCTGAGCCACGACTGGAGGTCTAAGAAATCAAAATCGCATTTAGTATCCGTGATTAATCGGTCTTTGTCGACCAGTGGAATCCTGTCCAGGTTGACAAGAGGCGGGAGAAACAGATTCTCCTCTCCTTCTTCTTGTTTGGATTTTGGCGCCATTTCTGCAACAGTACCTACAATAAAACACAACGTTAGTGGGGGTGACTGACTGTGGATGAGGGAAACTAACTGTAACGGAGGAGTAAACGGTGAATTTATCTGGTGCGATGGGTGAATAGAGAAAGTAAGGAGAATAACGGTAGTTTTAAGTAAACGGGGGTTGGTTGGGCACGGGAGATAGGTCAGCTGGATAACGGATAGGTTATCCAGTAATAAATGGCCAACGGATCATTTTGAGGGTGAGATGGCGGGTGACGGTGGCCGAGGGATACAGATGGGTGATGTGGCGGCTATTGATTGGAGGTAAA
>JZKD02S2302000.1:271007-283838 GCA_000966675.3 Picea glauca | reverse complement strand
TTGTACATCTTCTACAAACAAGATCTCCATCTCATTACACTTCAAAAGAACCCTATACAACTATCAATTTACATAATATGAACTACCACATGAATATCTGAAGACCCTATTTACAACTATTGAATTTCACTTCAAAATTACACTACGTGGGAAATGTATGGTTGTGTACATACATAACATACATCAAAATTCTAACTATTTCTACATATGGAACATGAGACAACCTCTACCTTTTCTTGTGTCTATGGACACTATTCCGTAGATAAATTTACACCATCAACACCTACATGAATATAAACCTTGACCAATTTGCACGCCTATATGTTAAACAGTTGCATATTGTCTCAACTTATTTTCTATGATTCAACCAAAGTTTCCTAATTACATGATCTCTTTTGATTTTAATGTCATTTTTTTTGTAGTACCAATATCCTTCATATCACACTCTTTAACATCCTTGATGATTTAATTGTTTTTTCTAATTAGCAACATATGAACATCATATAATACTATCAGGGACATAACCTCCCTAACCCCTCACATAGGTAGAATAATATATTTCCATGTAATAAAGTCCGACATTAGTTAATAAGGCCTATTTAATAAATGTGAACAAGTCAATGTAAGAAGACCTAATAGAAGCTTTTGCTTCTAGAAGAATATTTCTCTAGAATGATCTTTAGAAGATAGAATTAGTATAAATAAGAGTAGGAGGTATAATAAGTCTTTGTCTTGAGAATTATTGTAATATAACTCTTCTCTCTTGGAGGTTTCCCCCTTGAAGAGGCAAGTGACCATTTCTTTCTCTGAATAAATGTATCATTTATGGTGTTTCTCTTCTCAATATTTTGTTGTTCTATTGATATATGTTGAATATTCTTGTTTCTGCATATTATTTTAGATCTGGTACCTTACAAATGGTATAAGAGCACTTACCTTGGCAGGAATTGTGGGTTAATTTTTATTAAGGGTAAATATATGTTTCATCGTCTTAAACTATAGTGATATGTCGTTCAGTGTATAAATCCATGGTTGGGGAAGCATACACGTAGGAAATACAAGAGGTTTTTAATCTCACATTGTTGGACACCCTTCTAACCCTTGTTGGTACCCATTTGAGTGTATCCCATTAGACAACACCTGTAGTCTGTCCTAGGTATCGTGAAACCCATTATAGATCAATTGATTGTTTGCCTTAATGTTATAGTTCCACTGAGAACAACACTTAGGAAGTATACTCCATAAGGACAACATACCCCTTCAACTGATTGTTAACACCATTGGATCTTCCACATATCTTTTGGAAAAATTCTTGGCCAATAGGTTGAAACCCTTGGTCGACTTAACAAGCTCATTTGTCAAGTATTCAATGCACTGGGTATATGATATCAAGCAGTGGCAGGTAGCATAAAATGATTTTCTGGTGAGTTTCGATGTAGGATCACTTTATACCAAGATCCCAGTATAAGATTCCATCAAGGTCATCAAAGAACTAACGAATAAGGAGACGTCAAAACTGGTAAGAGTTTTCTTGAGGTTCACTTTCTTTACTTTCTGGGGTAGTTTTTATGAGAAAAAAAAGGTGTGGCTATGGGATCCCCACTATCGCTAGTGGTAACGAACCTGTATATGGAACACTTTGAAGGGAAGACGCTTGAATCTTTCCCTTTAAAACCCAAAGGTTGGAGAAGATACAACGATGACACAAATTTCCTTTGGCCTCACGAGAGGATCAATTTGGACGAGTTTTTCGATCATTTAAACAGTCAGCATGAGAACATAAAATTCACAATGGAGATTGAAAAGGATAATAGAATTATGTTTTTGGATGTTCCAATCACCAAGAAAGGAAATGGTTCCTTTGGCCATGAGGTCTACAGGAAACCCATGCACATTGATAGATATTTGCATGCTGATTCACATCATTTTCCTTCCAAAAATCTTGGATTACTTAACACCTTAGTGACTTGAGCTTTACGCATTTCTAACGATGAGAATGTTGATTTGGAACTAAATCATTTAGCAGATGCATTTAAGAGGAATGAGTACTCAGTAAACCAAATTGAGAAAGCCAAGATAAAGGCAAGAGGATCCTATGCGGGACAATGGAGTACATGTCAAGAAATGAATAGGTTTTCCCTCCGTTAGATCAAAGGTCTATTCGAGAAGATAGCTAGGATATTAAGGAAAGGTGATATTAATGTGCCTTTCTCCCCCATCAATACCACAAGGACTATGTTAGACTCAACAAAGGATCAGATGGACCCCGGCCTACATAAAGGAGTTTATGCTATTCCTTGCTCCTATGGAAAAGTCTACATTGGTGAGACAGGTAGATCGACGAAAGTCAAATTTAAAGACCATGGTGCCTACCTAAAATTGAATAGATTCCAAAAGTCAATCCTCACTGAACATTCTTGTACAACTAGCCACCATGTGCTCTTAGAGGATGCTAGATTTGTGGAAAAACTGGATAAGTATGGGAAGCATAAGGTAATGAAGCCTTTGTAAATCACGTTAAACCCCAATAATTTAAACAAGGATGATGGCTGGAAGTTAAACGAGTGTTGGAGACCAATGCTTGTTGACTTAAGACACATTAATTTTTTACCTAAGACACGTTACTTGACCATTTCTTGGACTTAGGTTTTTATTATTAATTAATACCAAAATGACCTCTCTCAATGCGGGTTTCAAGGATCTGGACATCTATTTAGTTGTGTTGTAATTAATTATTTGATGAGCCTCTTTTCTTTCTTGAGTGCTCCTCCTGATGATGATCCGTGGAGGGATCAAAACGAGTCGACTCTCTTGTTTTAACACAAATTTCATCTTTATATTTTTTAGTTTGTTTTTTCCTAGCACCGCAAACCCTCTTTTCTTCCTCTCCCTCTCCCTTTGAATCCCGCCACTCATCCCACCCCTATCAATATCTAAAAATTAACTTGGGTAGAAATGGTTGAACACAAACTCAAGGGTCTTTTCTATAATTGTGTTGAAAAATGTTTGTATGGGCACAAGTGCAAGGAACATAAGTTGTTTATGGCCATCTCTAAGGATGTGTATGATGAAGAGGTAGAGGCTCCCCCCGTGTCAGAGCTACCTGAGGCAATTGATCTCTCCCCACTATCTGATGCACAATAATTTTAACTGATCATTTCATTGAATGCCCTCACTGGCTTCTCTTCTCCCCAAACCCTCAAGCTAACTGGCTACATTAAAAATCAGAGGGTTATCATCCTAATTGAAAGTGGAAGCACCCATAATTTTATTCATCGTTGCATTTCTCAAGAAACCAATTGCTATATCTGTGCCGTCAACACTTTTCAAATCATAATTTCCAATGGAGGTTCCATGAAATGTGGGGGGTATTGTGAAAATCTGTGTCTCCACATTTATCAATACAAACTAAAATCTCATATGTTTTCTATCGACATGGGTGGTTGTGACATTGTGCTAGGTGTTGAATGGTTACACACTCTCGATTCCATCCTCATGTATTTTAAGGAATTAACTATGCAATTCCACTAGAAAGGATAACAATATAAGTTCCAAGGCATCACAACAGGCTCCCCTGAGATCATCAGTTCCCAACGAATGGGAAGTATTCTAAAAAAAGGTCATTCGCGAATTATTTCCCAAATCCATGCCATTCAAGATGTTGAGACACCCTCTATGCACTCTAACCTCCAATGTTTTCTCTCCAAACACCAAACTATTTTTCCACTCCCCATGGACTTCCCCCTTCCCACGGTGTTCATGATCATTCCATTCCTCTTGTTGTAGGAAGTCTTCCTCCCAATGTTCTCCCTTATCATCATCCCTTTTCCTAGAAGAATGAAATTGAGAAAATTGTTCAATAATTGCTTGACACGGGTTTCATATGTCCTAGCACCATCCCCTATTCTTATCCTGTGATTATGGTCCTCAAGAAAGAAGGCACGTGGTGCATGTGTCCATACTTTCATGCCCTCAATAAACTCACCATAAACGACAAGTTTTCCATTCCTATCATTGATGATTTATTGGATGAATTGAATGGTGCTCAGTAATTTACTAAACTTGATCTTCGTTTTTGATACCACTAGATACATATGAAAGAGGAATACACTCCCAACACTTCATTTCAAACTCATGAGGGTCACTATGAGTTCTCGGTCATGCACATTTGGCCTGTGTAATGCCCCCTCCACTTTGCAAAGTATCATGAATCATGTCTTATGTCCTTTTATCCGTCATTTTATCTTAGTTTTCATTGATGATATTCTCATCTATAGTAAAACATGGACAACCCATATTTCCCATGTGGATACATTTCTCCATCTACTTTCTTAGCACCAACTTTTCTTCAAACAATCTAAATGTTTCTTTGGAGCCTCAGAAGTGGAGTACTTGGGTCATATTGTCGGCAAGGATGGTGTAAGGATGGATCCTAAGAAAATTGAAGCTATTCAAGATTGGCCTCACCCCAATACTCTCAAGATCTTGTGTGGTTTTCTGGGTTTAACGAGATATTATCACAAATTTGTTCATCATTATGGAAAAATTGCAGCACCCCTCACTACTCTCCTTAAAAAGAATTCTTTCAATTAGACTCTAGAAACTGATCAATCCTTCCACGCCTTGAAAGAGGATATGTGCACAACTCTTGTCTTGGCCCTTCCTGACTTCAAGAAGACTTTTGTCTTGGAATGTGATGCTTCCATGAAATGAATTGGAGAAATCCTCATGCAAAAAGGACGACCTTTAGCCTTTACTAGAAAACAACTTTTAGAGCGACATTTGGGCCAATCTATCTATGAAAAGGAAATATTGGTTATTCAACATGCCATGGATCTCTGGTGTACTTATATATTGGGGAAATGATTCCAAATTAAAACATATCATCACAGCCTCAAGCATTTTCTAGAACAATGAATTTCATGCTTAGAGAAACAAAAATGGGTGAATAAGCTATTTCGATATGATTATGAGATCATTTACAGGAAGGGAAAATAAAATGTGGTTGTTGATGCCCTTTCTAGGAAATTTGAAGATGAAGGGTCCCTCTTTTCTCTCTCATTCCTTGTACCATATTGGCTCCAAGTTGTTTGTCAGTAATGGCTGGAAGACCCCAAAATTTCTTGCATGATCCAACAATTGCAAGACAATTCTCCAGTTTCTCCAGGGTACTCTTGGAACAATGAAGAGCTTCGCTACAAAGGTCATTTGTATTTAAGAAAAAAGTCACAACTTAAATCTATGGTGCTTTCAGAGCTTTGTTCATCCCCTATAGTGGGCATTCAGGGTTTACTAAAGCCTATGAAAGGTTCAAACATTCTTTTTTCTGGGATGGTATGAAACATGACGTCTGCACCTTTATGGATGAATGTGATGTTTGTTAATGCAAAAAGGGAGAAACAGTCAAAGGCCCTGGGAACACTACAACCACTGTCGATTCCATTGGCTATTTGGTGGGATATTTCTATGGATTTCAATGTTGGCTTACCTAAATCGGGAAATAAGCTAGTCATCATGGTGGTAGTTGATTGTCTTTCCAAATATGCTCATTTATGTGCTCTTCAACACCCATTCACTGCATCCACAGTGGCTCAAATTTTCATGGATAATATCTTCAAGCTTCATGGCATGTATCATTCTATTGTCTCTGAAAAAGATCTAACTTTCACCCGCAATTTTTGGAAAGAAATGTTCAGGCTCCATTGAACCCAATTGCATCTCATCATCACCTACAATCCCTAGGCTAATGACCAAGCTAAAGTTGTCAACAAGTGTTTGGAAACATATTTGAGGTGTTTTGCATCTGAAAGACAAAATAAGTGGGCTTAGTGGTTACCCCTAGTTGAATGGTGGCACAACACATTTTACCATATAACTACTCACATGACTCCTTTTGAAGCATTATACAGAAAAAATTCACCATTGTTTCTCTCATACATGCCAGGTGTCTCGAAGGTTCAAGAGGTTGACAAAAATCTTATAGTTCACGAGGGAATTCTTCGTACCCTCAAAGAAAATTTGGCCATGGATTAGAATCACATGAAGCAACAAGAAAATAAAGGTCATTCCAAACAACAATTTGATGAAAGGGACCATGTGTTTATTCTACTGCAACCTTATAAGAAAACTTCACTCAAAGTTGACCACTATCAGAAACTTGCTCCCAAATTTTATGGTCCTTATACAATTCTCAAGTGAGTGGGGCAGGTGGCCTACTGGTTAGATTTTTCCAGTCATTCTAAGCTCCATCCTATTTTTCATGTCTCACGCTTAAACATGGTGATTGGAAATAAAAGCCATACTCAAACCAGTCTCCCTAAGTTGGATGAAGAAGGTTCCATTTGGTTGCAGCCACAAGCAATCTTGGACTAGTGCAAGCGTCATCTCCGTTAGTGTACCAGATAGATGATTTTAGGGGTGAAATTTTTCTCATGGGCAAAATTAAGGGGCCTCCAATTTTTTATTGGGTGATTTTTTTGTATTAGAGTGATTTTTTTAAACTTGTATCATTAGCTCGTAATTTATTTTAGTGGAAAAATCATGTACAGGGTTAGCCCATATTTTTAGGAGGGATTAAGGAAAAAAATTTATATTTCTCCCCTTAAATTTGGAGGGACAAGCTTCCATTAGCCAAATTTATAGAATTATGGAAATTTTTGATAACATCTTCGCCCTGCCATTTGGTAAAATTGGGGTTTATGGTTTAATTCGACTTGATGTTGTGGTATGGGCACTGGGTAGCTACAATCTTCCCTTTACTTGATTTCCAAAAAACGAGGAGATTTCTGAGAGCATTTTGGCCCTCCCACCTGGTATAAATTATGTGGGATATTCCCATATATGCATTCCCCGGTTTACATCTTCGTGCTTATTTCAATTTCCCCTTTGGACCTTGATGGAACAGAGGTTTACGGTTTTACCTTTCATATCTTCGACGTTCTTCATGCTACTGCTTATTTCCCATTTGGGCCTTGATGAAACAGAAAAAAGGGGGCTTGGTTACTCCCAGGTTCGACCCAGACACCATATTTTGTTAGCCTTCCAAGAGAGGAGGACCCCACTTGGCACTGAGGCTCAACCAAACTGGAAAAATCACATCTCTGATTTTCTATGTTTCCATCAAGCAAGTGGTGTAGCCGTGGCCCGCCTGTTCAGAGAAGTGCTTACTGATTTACTTGGAATCTATTTGCTGAACATATAAGTTAGTGAAGCTTCCATATAACTTATCTCATGAAATGGGATCATTTTCTTTGAATACAATATGCATCTATGCATCTCTCTTGCATAAGAGAAGCATTCTAGATTATGTCAATGTCTTTTTGTGTCTTATTCAATCCTATTCACCACTTTCTTTAGCTTGTTCTTTCCTTTTATCATTGTTTCCCACTTCAGTACATTGTAGGTTCCTAAATGTTCTTCAAATTCTAATGACCATAAGTAATATAGTTGAGATTGACATAGTGCTCTTTCCTTTTATCATTGTTTCCCACTTCAGTAGACTGTAGTTTCCTAAATGTTCTTCAAATTCTAATGACCATAATTAATATAGTTGAGATTGACATGGGTCTCAAATATGTCCACCCTTCTCTTCATTGATTCCTAAAGCTCCTCCCACATCAAAACGCTTAAAACATCCATGTTTTCTCTTGAAAATGAATATTGAGTAGTCTTATGTATGACGTCTCCTTCCTCTCTAGAATAGTGGAAACCACTCTCATTATATTTTTCCCTTGACTTGGGATATAAGGAGTGTAGATCATTATCCTTTGAGGGTGAAGGGTTAGGAGATAAGAGGATGATATTGAACATATTTCTTGCTATTAGGTTAATTTTTTCATTCTTAGTGTTAGCATCACTTCATTACTAGTTCTATATAGTCTAGATAGGAAATATTAAATAGATTCTTATAACTAACTTCAAGGACATGATGGTGAAGAGTTTGTTAATCCCATGATGCATGATCTTATCCACTATCAAGATATTTGTTCAACGAACCTTGTAGCATTCAACAAAATGACTCTATAACATCTCGTACTTCTCCAAAGCAAGGTGAGTGAACATGAGAAAAACTACTTAAAGGGAAGGGGCAACAACATTCAAGCGAACCTTAGGATTCAAATTTCTCATTAATTCTATAAATAATATTGTACTATTGTAGTTGCACGTATAATGCATAGTACCTCATCAAATAATTATGCCCGTATATTGATAAATTAAAGTCAAGCTAAGGAGTTCAATAATCTTGTTGTGATTCTTTGGTCCATCATATTCATGGACAATGTTTCTTAATATATATCAACTAAATTTAGGGTCAAGTGATCAGATTCAACCTCCTCGTAAATGATGAGTGGGACTAAACTTTATATTTTCCTATTTTAATAATACCCTACAAGCTCATGTGCAAGTACAATTTTCATGGGATTCACACCAATGGGAGACCAACAGTCCTTGTTATGTATTAGGGATGATGAATAGTGCACCCCATTTGGATTTGTAAAAAATGAACCATTGATTAATATATGTATTTTTTTGTCTCATGTTGTTTCATACAAGATAGGTGACAAATATTGTGGTCATTGGAAATTCCATTGTGATTATCTGACAAATGAGGAAGATATCAAAAGTGATATCCTCAAGCTTGTACATACTAGTAGAAATAGAAAAATGAATATTTGTCCATTTTTAACAAATATCCTTTTACCATGTCCTTCACCATCTAAAATATGAAGTAGATGCCATGGGAAACATGTTAGAATGTTCTCATTTTACCATAGACAATATCATTATTGTCACCCAACCATAGGATGAAGCCACCCTCTGAGCACCTTAACCTTGACAGAGAATCATTTTGGAAGCAAACCCTAGGCTAGATAGCCAAACAAAAGGTAGCACACCATTCTCTAAGGATAGCACACCAAACAAGATCTGATCAGATAGTCCAAACCATAACCAAGAGATAGTCCAAGCCAAAAAAAAAACTACTAGTTGCAGCAGTTGCAACGACAACTCTCCTCCAAACTTGCGCACAAAACTGCCCAACTACAGTGCACACAAGTGTGCTCTGCAATTCTGAGAATGCCTGCCATAATGAAGACTGGCCTCCTATATTTATACTAATTTTGGTAGACTGCTTGGGCTGACTTCTCATTATGGGTACTAATTCTTTAGTTTATATTATTTCCTTTAGCCGACTTCTTCTCTTGGAGACTAATAACCTAATACAAGTCATTCCCTTGAGCCGACTTCTCTTCTAGGGTTATTAACCAATCAATTAGGGTTTCTTCTTGCTTCCCAAAATATTATATTCTCGTCAGGTTTACACATGGAGGTAAATACCTCCCACAACTACCATAATATCAACAAAACATGGGTACTCTTTTGAATTAGGGTCAAATGATCCAAAATGGGGAGGGGTGAGGGGGATTCTTTTGAAATATCTCCCATGATCATCACAACTATGAAATATAGTATGGACAACCAAATTGAATTGAGGGACAAGTCAAAATTGAAATGCCCATGGAAATATGTTTAACTCACTCCATGCCCCTTATACTCTTGCAATTTATCAACATAATTTAGGCTTTAATGGAGGGAGGAACAAGCTTGTTCAACAATGGTGGGATAAGGGATTCAAGCATGGTTTCAATTTTCCTCATAGAAATGTTTGATGTAGGAACATGGTAGTCTTGTGTATTTTTCACTCTCCTTTTTAGCATTGGAGATTAGGTTTTTTATGAGATCGTGGAGTTTTAATCATAAGTTGAGTGTCGATTGGTTGAGGCATTTTTTGATATGGAAGATTGGGGATTGGGTGCACCCTCATATTTTTCCATTGAAAAAAAAATCATTGAGAATACAAATCATTGCAATGGGGGTAATACCTGTGACATTGTTGAATTCCATCGACTAATTTGAAGCCAAGAACATCAGTTAGAGGGATTGAAGATAGTCATCTCTTAATTAGTAGACATTGTTCATAGCTATATGGAGGAAATGAAGTAAAAAACTTTTGATTTGGAGATGAGAATGTATATTCATAATACTAAGATAGAAATATTGATATATGAGCACAACATGTTTTTACAAATCATTCTTGATTCCACTATAAGTTGCAACACATAAGTGGAGAATGCATAGGGTTCCTTGGCCTCCTTGGCTCAAGATTGATATAACTTCTTTGTTGTTGCCTTTGAAATTATCTCTTTATATTTTGTAGGAGGAGTTGTTGCTCCTCTACCATGGACATGCTTTGCTAAAAATATTGCATGATATATGGCACACTAATCGAAATAATGAACAAGATCTTATCTTCATGAACAAGATCCTAAAACAAAGCACTAATGATATCACAACTATGAAATATAGTATGAACAACCAAATTGAATTGAGGGACAAGTGGAAATTGAAATGTCTATGGAAATATGTTTAACTCACTCCATGCCCCTTTACTCTTGCAATTTATCAACATACTTGAGGATTTAATGGAGGGAGGAACAAGATTTTTCAACAATGGTGGGATAAGGGATTCAAGCATGGTTTCAATTTTCCTCATAGAAATGTTTGTTGTAGGAACATGGTAATCTTGTCTATTTTTCACTCTCCTTTTTGGCATTGGAGATTAGGCTTGTTATGAGATCGTGGAGTTTTAATCATAAGTTGAGTGGAGATTGGCTGAGGCATTTTTTGATATGGAAGATTGGGGATTGGGTGCACCCTCGTATTTTTCCATTGAACAAATTTTCATTGAGAATACAAATCGTTTCAATGGGGGTAATGCATGTGACATTGTTGAATCCCATCAACTAATTTGAAGCTAGGAACATCATTTAGAGGGATTGAAGATATTCATCTCTTAATTATTAGACATTGTTCATAGCTATATGGAGGAAACGAAGTAAAAGACTTTTGATTTGGAGATGAGAATGTATATTCATAATACTAAGATAGAAAGACGGATATATGAGCACAACATGTTTTTCCAAATCATTCTTGATTCCACCAGAAGCTACAACACATAAGTGGAGAATGCATAGGGTTCCTTAGCCTCCTTGGCTCAAGATTGATATAACTTCTTTTTTGTTGCCTTGGAAATTATCTCTTTATATATTGTAGGAGGAGTTGTTTCTCCTCTACCATGGACATGCTTTGCTAAAAATATTGCATGAGATATGGCACACTATTCCAAATAATGAACAAGATATTATCTTCATGAACAAGATCCTAAAACAGAGCACTAATGATATGGCACACTATGTCAAATAATGAACAAGATCCTAAAACAAAGCACTAATGATATTTGAGCTTTAAGTTTATATTTTATTTGAGCTGATATTTTATATGCATCTCTCTTGCATAAGAGAAACATTCTAGATTATGTCAATGTATTTTTGTGTCTTATTCAATCCTATTCACCACTTGATTTATCTTTCACTTTACTTTTATCATTGTTTCCCACTTCAGTAGATTGTAGGTTCAACAATCAACTTATTTGCAAACATGGGCTCATTCATATTTCTCTACAAGGGGAAATCATTGGGTTCTCTACAGTTTCTTTCTATGGCTACAATTACAAGCCTAAAACAGAGCACTACTCACCACTTATATTTGAGCTTTAAGTTTATATTTTATTTGAGATAATATTTTATATGCATCTCTCTTGCATAAGAGAAGCATTCTAGATTATGTCAATGTCTTTTTGTGTCTTATTCAATCTTATTCACCACTTTATTTATCTTGCACTTTCCTTTTATCATTATTTCCCACTTCAGTAGACTGTAGGTTCCTAAATGTTATTCAAATTATAATGACCATAATTGATAGAGTTGAGATTGACATAGGTCTCAAATATGTCTAAATTTCTCTTCATTGATGCCTGAAGCTCCTCCCACATCAAAAATCTTAACATATGCATGTTTTCTCTTGAAAATTTACATCCTAAATCTTTCTTTCATGGTCACCACTTTTCATATTGCTTCCTTGGCCCAAACCTTGATCTAATGCTATGCATATAACTTTGCCAATGTACCACTGATAAAAGAGGTATGCTAACATGGGTCTTAAAGTGAATCCTATCATACCCTTAAGTAAAGACCCAAAACATGGTATGAGCAAATATACATGATTGAGCTCCTGTAGGTTGCACTGATAGCCTGCACACTATGTAGCCATGTCCAACAATCATCTTGCTTGGAGGAACTTGGTGAAGTTGTTTCTTTCAGAAAAATGACCAAGTTATTCTTACTCAACATAGTCTTTGCCAAATAGATATTCTTAGTCAATTTTCTATTATCTGCCCTTAAGCTAATGTTTTGGGTTCTCTACAGTTTCTTGATTCCCTATTTAGCATTCTAGGATTTACCTTAATTTCATGTATGTTCCTTAGTCCTACCATTTTTTTCTCAAGCCACTTTGTCTATTGCATTAGATTTTATTCTCCCAATAGCTTATTTATTGTTGTAACCATCATTTGATCTCTCTCCTTCCTTCGATTTCATTTATTTTTTAGCTCTTCTTTTCTATTATCAACCTATGATTTTCTACCTTTTTGTCCATGACTTATGTTTCTACTCATCTTCTTCCTACTTCTTATTGGATTTCCTTGCTCTTCTTGTTGGCCTATTATGTTTGTGTTTGATCCTCTTTATTTCCATATTATTCTTTTTATTTAGATCTCAAGAGTGATTTATTTTTCTACCTGTCTCATTGGCTATTAAGCTCTAAATAGTGTCTCATTACCCCTTAATTGGGGCATATTATATTAGTAATGTTATTTTATTTATGTCGGCTTTAGGCCATTAGTTGTAATTATACCTCCTAGTCTCCTATATATAC
>JZKD02S2302000.1:229380-239556 GCA_000966675.3 Picea glauca | reverse complement strand
AATCATTTATAGTTGGCATATGAAGGATTAGTAAGATTCACCAAGGTTTCTACATTTTAAAATAATTTTCCATCTTTAAAATCATCCCTGGCAGAAAGGGATGTCTAATATATGTGATACAGGTGTTGGAATTAGTTGAATAGGACAAACCAAGCCTCGAAGACCACCCCACACTAAGAGAATATAGAGATGTATTTCTGGAAGAGGTACCGGGTCTACCTCTGAGAAGGGACATTGACTTCTCGATAAAACTTGCACCAAGAGCAGTGCCAGTGTCTAGGACACCCTACAGGATGAGCACACCCGAGCTAGTTGAGCTTAAATTACAACTAAAAGAAATGATGGAGAAAGGCTATATCCGACCCAACGTGTCTCCATGGGGAGCACCAGTCCTATTTGTGAAAAAGAAAGATGGTACCCTCCGACTGTGCATATATTATAGACAACTCAATAAGGTAACCCTAAAGAACAAGTACCCCTTACCTAGGGTCGATGACCTGTTCGATCAATTGGGAGGTGCTTCCATCTTCTCATAGATTGACTTGAGATCTGGATACCATCAAATCTGAATCAAGGGTGAAGACATCCACAAAACTGCCTTCAGGACGAGATATGGTCACTATGAGTTTGTGGTAATACCATTTGGATTGACCAATGCCCCTGCCACTTTTATGTGCTTGATGAACAATGTGCTCAACAAATTCCTAGACAAATTTGTACTAGTTTTTATTGACGATATATTAATTTACTCCAAGAATAGAGAGGAACATGAGGAACATCTTAGACTTGTGCTTCAAGTGCTAAGAGAATATCAACTCTATGCCAAATTTATCAAGTGTGACTTTTTCCAGAAGCAAATACATTACTTGGGCCATGTCATATCTGAAGAGGGAGTAGCAGTACACCCTAACAAGATCAGGTCTACCATGGAATGGCCTACCCCAAAGGATGTTTCAGATATCAGATAATTTATAGGCTTAGAAGGATACTATAGGAGATTTATAAAAGGATTCTCCAAGATTGGTTGTCTAATCACTGCCCTCCAGAAGAAGGGACCTAAATTCACGTGGACACAAGAATGTGAAGAAAGATTTCAATCCCTAAAACATCTACTGACCCACGCACCCATGTTGAATATCGTCGATCCTGAAGCTAACTTCTTCATGTGCATAGATGCCTACAAGGAAGGGCTCAGAGGATTCCTTATGCAAGGAGGAAGTGTAGTCTGCTATGAATATCAAAAATTGAATCAACACGAAGTCAACTATGTGACCCATGATCTAGAGCTGGCTGCCATAGTGCACGCCTTAAAAATGTGGAGGCATTACCTCCTGGGAAAGAAATTTGTACTTATGATAGACCACTATGGATTGTGATATCTGTTTGACCAACCAAATCTCAATGCCAGACAAGCTAGGTGGATGGCCCTCCTTAGCGAGTTTGATTTTGAAATCAAACATGTTAAAGGAAAGGAAAATAAGGTGGTCGATGCCCTTAGCATAAGTATGAAAACAATTCACCTGGTAGCGGTGAGCACCTGCAAGACGAATGCCAAAGAAAGAGTCAGGAATGCACAAGAAATATACACATTCTTCCAGACCGTGGCCTCGTACCTGGAGAAAGAACCCACAGGGATAAAGTATGAAGGCTACCAGATGATAGATGGAGGTCTGCTAACTTACAAAAACAGATTGTATATTCCATATTTTGATGAATTGAAGAGGTTCATAATGGATGAACTACATAAAAGACTGTATACTGGTCATCCAGGATACCAGAAGATGATCACGGCCAGCAGGAAACAATTCTATTGGCCTGGATTGAAGAAATACATAGATGAGTACTTAGCCAAATGCATAGAATGCCAACAGGTTAAAGAAGAACACTGACACCCAGCAGGATTATTACAACCTCTACCAATCCCAGAATGGAAATGGGAAACCATCTCCATGGATTTCATCACCGAATTACCAACCTCGACCAAACAAAATGACACCATCATGGTAGTGGTGGATAAATTGAGCAAGTCTTCTCATTTTATCCCCGTTAAGTCGACTTGCAAGGAAATAGACATCGCCAACGTATTCATGAAGGAGATATTCAGACTACATGGTATGCCTAAAGAGATCGTGTCTGACACAGACACGAAATTTACTTCCAACTTTTGGAAATCCTTGATGGTTGGTCTGGAGACCAAATTATTGTTTAGCACATACTATCATCCACAAACCGATGGTCAGACAGAAAGACTGAACCAAATATTAGAAGACATGCTAAGGATGCATGTAATGCATCAACCCAAAAAGTGGGAAGATTACCTGCCACTGGTGGAATTTTCCTACAACAACGACTACCAAGAATCCTTGAAGATGAGTCCTTTCGAAGTCCTCTACGGTAGGCCGTGAAACACTCTAGTTAGTTGGAGTAATCCCGTAAACAGAATTACTATTGGACCCGACATGTTGAAAGAAATGGAACAACAGGTGATTAAGATAAAACAAAATCTAAAGGTCGCTAGAACAGACAGAAAAGTTACGCCGTCTGAAAGATAACTCCAAGAGAATTCAAGACGGGAGACCACGCATATCTCATAGTTAGGCCCAGGAAGAGTTCTCTGAGGATGGGAGATTGTGCCAAGTTGTCAACTCAGTATTGTGGACCCTTTGAAAGTCTATATAGAGTGGGACCTGTAGCCTATAGGCTAGCACTTCCTCCCACAGTAAAAGCACATAATGTTTTCCATGTTTCTTTATTGAAGAAATATATACACGATTCTAATCATATAATTGATTGGTCTATGATCCATGTGGAACCAGAGGGAGAATTCCTGCCAGAACCTCAATGAATACTGGACAGAAAGGAAACCCCACTCAGGAACTGAACCATTGCACATGTCAAGGTGCGGTGGAAACATTTTGGTCCAGATGAGGCTACATGGGAAATGGAAGATGCCATGAAATAGGCATATCCGATTTTGTTTACTTCTGTACATACACGTCATATTGATAGATAGAACATCGAGGATGATGTTCCTTTAAGGGGGAGAGAATTGTAACACCTTGTTTCCCCTAGTCTATAAAAATAACTATATTGGCCAAGAACTATGGCAAACTAAAAAATGTGAATGTTTGATTTGACAGACCTTTGTATAAAAGGTCAATGAATGTAAATTATGTTATGATTATGTGTTGCATGACTGTTGGGAGGGGGGATGTGCTAAAAGAGACCACGATGGATAATGAGAGGTGGTGGAAGGGACCTAAAATGGTTGCGTTAACTTCCACTGAACCAATACCGTATTGGTTTTTACTTGCTCAAAGACCAAAGAAACTCTCTAACCCTGGAATGAATTACCCACTAGGATGGTAGGTGGGGAGGCTCCTCAAGAGTTAATGAGGGGATGGGGGCAAACTTCCCATCCGTAGAATCTCTCAGACCTGACCACGGATGGGGGAATTCGCGCCACATGAAATCTTGTAGAAAAAGGCAAGAAAGGAAGTGTGGGGAACAAAGGAGAGAAAAACGCATGATAGGAATCATGGAAGAAGAGTAACCTTCATCCTTGACTTCTGTTGAGATAGAAGTAGGAGACTGAATTTTAGAGCATCGTGGTCTAGCTCGGGGGTGGCTAGTGGTAAATCCATCTGGAGTCCCTGAGCCTACGGTTGGGTGGAAACGAGCACCCCTCTCTGCAGTCATGTCATGTCTGGTGTTTTCTGATAAGTGTTATGTCTTGTATTTTGAATTGAATATCATGAACGCATGCTCATGTTTATACGCTCATAAATGGTTTCTATATAGAAGTGTTTGCCTTGTGTTTTGATTGGAAATAATGGATGCATGCTTATACTTATATGACCATAATCGGTTTATGTATAGAATGAATAAGTTCAGAATATGAGTCTGTTCCCTTGAGATTTGTCCCATCTAATTGACTCACGCTATTTCCTTGTTTGATTTCCCGAAGGCACCTCCTCCCGAGAAGTTTCCTCTCATTCTAGAGCCGGAGTGAGTTCCTTGAAAAGACTACCATTATAGTAAACCCACAAGTTTACCTTACCCCTGTCACATAGTTCATAGCTCGACAAATTAGGAAGGCTTTTCAGTCAGGTCACCAAGCCTAGGGATAATTACCCAAGAACCCTCTGAAGGATCATGTGATCTGAGTCTGGAAACCTTGTACAAGTAAGAGTAGTTCTCTCAGGTTTCGAAGTCATGGGATTTCAAAGCTCTGAGAGGTTGAATCTCGTGATTCAAGATCAGAAACGATAGTGAGTCTAGTTATCGAAAGAGAATACCCCATCATTTTGTAGACGAACAGTCGAAATCCTTTCGAAATTACCCCAGATCGTTCAAGACCGATGGATCTAGAGGACGAGCGCAAGCGTTAACACCTCAACCCCTTCATCCTTCACAAGTAGCGATGGGATCCAGGACTGTAGATCCAAGGATCTATCAGAGCTCTATTTACTATCGATCTTAACCTTTGTATAGGAAGGAGAGTGGACTCGAAAAATGTCCTGAAAGTCCCGAAGTATTCAGAACCGTCCATCGACATAGGACACGTGGGAATCAGGTAGCATTTCGCTGACTCACGACTTGAAGTGGTCAATGGGTAGGATTGCACGAACTCATGATTCACAAAATCACGACGTGATTGTGGTCGTTGATCCATGAATGATCTAGACCATTGGTTTAGCATGAATAAGTTTTGGCGTTTCGGTACGCGGGAAACCAAAGGGCAAGACCCCTCATTTTCGCCAGTCACGAAATCTCGGTATACGAAACCCTGAATCGGTTTAGCATGAATAAGTTTCGGTGTTTCAGCACCCAAGAAACCAAAGGGAAAGACCCCTTGTTTTCTCCAGTCGTGAAATCCCAGTATACGAAACCCAGAATCGGTTTAGTGTGAATAAGTTTCGACGTTTCGGCACCCAGGAAACCAAAGGGAAAGATCCCTCATTTTTGCCAGTTGTGAAATCCCGGTATACGAAACCCCGAATCGATTTAGTGTGAATAATTTTTTGCGTTTCGGCACCGAAGAGACCAAAGGGAAAGACCCCTCGTTTTAACCAGTCGCAAAATCTCGGTATACGAAACCCCGAATTAGTTTAGCGTGAATAAGTTTCGGTGTTTCAGCACCCAGGAAACCAAAGGGCAAGACCCCTCATTTTCGCAAGTCACGAAATCCCGGTAGACAAAACCACGATGTGCTCTGTGGATGAGCCCTAGGTCACAGGACAGGTTCATGTGGTAGGAAGGAGGAGTCCCAAAAGGATTTGTACCATGAATTTGTAGAGAATGTGTGGCGAAGATCTAAAGCCACCGGGGTTCTGGACATCGGAGGAATAGGAGTGAAGACCCCGCCAGAAATCTCGAAAGGTAGAATGTCGGTATTTAATCTGGCCGTTGATCAATTCGATGATCTGGACCGTAGATCCGGATGATACCGGGCTTTCGGGTTTTGGGGATTGAAGGAACAAGGGTTCCTTGCAACAAAAATCTCGAAAGTATGTTCACAGGGGTGGTCACATGGAGGAGGATAAGGGAAGGGATGGTCTGCACTAGGCCCTGTAAAAATTCAAGGATTTTGTCCCTAGAAGAAAAGACAGAAAAAAAGCGAATATCTTAGTTTCCATAGTGGGTGTGTGACAAATTTGGTCATTCATTTGAAAGAGGGCGAGGATATGGAAGGGCCATGGTCACTCTGTATCTAGAAGTCGTGGCAAGTCTAGTTATCCTTCCTGAGAAGACCCGATGATCATAGTCAACGTTTGGATACAGGATCTCCATGATGGATTTGAGTAAGTTGAGAGTATATAGCCAAAGTGTTGGACAAATTGCCTCAATAATATGATTATGATATTCATAGAATGGGTTGTTGGAGAAGGTCACAAGGATGGTGGCATAAGCATAGAGATAACAACTATTAAAAAATTAATAATTATTATTATAATGGAGTAAAAATAATAATAATTATTATAATGGAGTTGAATATTTTGTTGTATGTAAATGGACATATGACTCTAAGACTTGGTTAGGCGAGTGTACCCTGGTAAATCACCGGTAAAGTTTAGACATAGATCTAGGTGATAGGGGTAAATTCTAGACATAGACCTAGGTGATAGGGGGGCACATGTGTTATAAACCTTGAGGTGGGTAGGTTGTAGAGGTGAGCGGTGCAGGTAAAGTCTAGACATAGACCTAGGTGATAGGGGGTCACATGTTAGATTCTCAGATACCTTGGTTATAAACCTTGAGGGGGGTAGGTCCTAGAGGTGAGTGGTGCAGATTCTTGGTGGTTTGACTCGATTTGGTCATGGGAAAACCCATGTCAAGTTTAAAGGGGGGAATGTTAGGTTAAACTTGACTCGGTAAAAGAGTCAAAGTTGTTAGGTCAATAATGGTGGTTTCAGACACACGGTTTTAGTAGCCCTTGGTTTCACATCCCATGGTTTGCATGTAATAAATCCTTTAAAATGATGGTAATACTCCATTGTAATGTGCCAAGAGTTGAGCGATGAAGACTCACTTGACAGGGGCTAGGAGGTTGGTCGAATTGGTCGGGTTTGGCCAAGGACAATAATAGATCTATTGTTGATTTGTTTTTCATGTAAGGGTTTTCTAGGAGACATATTTATTTTTGTGTGTGCACATGTTGCTATGTTTGTATTTGTTTAATCTCTCATTTTTTAATAGAATAACCCTTCTAAGATTCAAGTTCTTTTTCCAAGCACCCTAGGGTTTATCACCCAATCAACGTGTACTAGCCAAGCACCTCTCCTTGGTATGGAAAAACCACAACACCAAACTCTCTCTTCACAAATAGAGAGAGAAATATTGGTCAAAATAACTTTGATACCATGTGGAAATATTTGAAAATATTTGATACCGTGTGAAAATCTTTGAAATTTTCTAGTACCATGTAGATATTTTAGGAAAATTCCTTTTAATGCAAATTCAAAAATTTCACCCCAACCTTGAGGCTTCCTAAATCTATTTCAGGTTAATATTTGGCCTTAAGGATGATCTGAAATATTAAATTACAACAAAAAATACTAGATTTGTCTTCAACCCAAATCATGAGGCAATAAAAAAAAACAAATACTAATCAAGTGTACTTCAATGCCTACAAGTTACAACCCTTAAGGAACACTCCCAAAACAAATTATAGATACAAAAATGATTTATTACAACAAATTGCAATAATAAAACTACTCCTTTATTTTCTAAATATTTTCTAAATTACATAACAAATTATGCTCAATATTATGTCAAATTAACATGCACAACAAGTGCTAGAATCTACTCAATCATGAATATAACATTATTTGAAATTAAAAAGTGCAAGTACACAAAATTTGGAATGCTAAAACACTTACATGAAGTACATGCACATACCAAAAACTTAATACAGGTTGGTACAAGTCATCAAATATCCTCCATAATCTATCATACACATCAACAAGTTCTCCTTCGCACCTACACTTTCATCCCAAAAGTGTAAAACCTAGTCTCTCTCTATCTTATTCACATCAATCACTCCAAGTAGCATTAGGGTTTCCAAATTCCAAAAAAAAATTAACTTATTATTCTCTCACAAGAGTTGCAATATCAAGTGCTCCCATTGCTCCTCTATGGTTTCTCCCAAACTTTAACCTTCTTTGTATTCTTAGGGGAAAACCCTAAACTTAGTCACACCTTGTATTTCTTCAAGAACCCTAGTTCTCAAGAAAAAGAGAGAAAATACAATGATAAAGAGTACAAAAAAAAATTCCAAGTCACTCTAGTCCTTACATATCTAACACAATTATGTGATCACTATGAGATAATGAAAACAATCTCTCCTCCCTTTATTTAATTAATGGTGAGGTATGCCAACAATCATAATGTGGGCAAGGTATGAAATAAAGAAATCACATTAATCACTAGACATGTCCACATGTGAAGCACTCCAACTCCAAGTGACACATGTCAAGCTCCAAGTTGAGTACGTCCAACAAACACAGGTCTAAGGATGAGCACTCCACTAGATGTGTCCAATTCTCCTCCTCTAAAGGTACCAAATTCTCTAATTCTCCCTCCCAATCCATGTGTAACTATGGGTCCACCACACCTACATGTTCACTCCTCAACTCAAGCATCCTGAAGTTAAGTACAAGCCTCCATGTAAGAAACCAAATGTCCCCATTCCATATGGGGCTTAAATCCATCCTCCAAGATGCAAAATTCTTCTACTCTAAGGTAAGTCATCCTCCCAAGTAAGTAACCATCCTCTCTTTTTGTGCACACCATGAAGAAAGTCATCATGTCATCTAGGTATTCAATGCTCCAAGAAAGATATCCACATAAGAATCAAGAGAAGGTATAGAAATACATGAGTAAGGTATCTCCAATGTGTATGTCCATCATGGCACAAACAAGGGTAATAAAAAAACCATGCAACCCACATCACATGAAGCACCCATAAGCATGGTGTAAACACTTCCGAAGTAAACTCCAAAAGATAACAATCTCATGCATAAAAAATTAACTTATTTTCTTTACAAAATTAGGTATTACTCAACACCTAGGTGGTTTTGTTCTCACAATTTTTGATTTATTTAATTTTTAACAAGGTATTATCAACCCTCCCTAGGTGTTTCCTAGATACAATTCCAAATTTGTTTCTTTCATTTAAATGAGTTTTTTTCTTAAATACACTCAAAGTCAATATTTATTTAATTCAATTACTTCAATCTATGAATTACACACCATTACATGGGTGGACTATTCTTGAAGAGTCTATGGTTAGGATTCATAAGGAATTTCACCTATCGTACTAGAGAAAACTCCTAAATCATGACCATGACGCATGTAACCTCTTATGGTGGAAGTACTTATAACAAGAATGGAAAATGTGCTCCTACAAAGATGGGATAACTATGTTCCTGACTTACTCTCCCACATATCCTATATCACATAACTAAGTATGAATGGGACATCCACTCATTTGGTCATAACAAATCCACATTCTCATGATTGTATCCCACACCCATGTGTTGGAAAGATGTCAAGGATTTTCCCTATGTCCTACACACATGTATGTATCCATGCATATCAAGAAAGTCAATCATGATTAATTGAATCAAATAAATAAATACGCACACACATGTTTAGTACAAGTTACTCCTATAGGTCTCACTGTCTAAATCCCATCCTAAATTTTTCCTAATCATTCATACTTGCACCTACTTCATAATCATGTGAACAGTTACTTGCATCACTATTATAAGTGAACATACACACATTATATAATCATATGTATACAATCATATCAATACATGAAATTTATATCAAATAAAATTAGGCTTTCATAGCCATCCAAAATTATTTATGGATATCACAAACCTTCGAGTCTTAGGATCTAGTGCCAAGTCATCATCATAATGGCATATCCTACTGGGATTTTATAAGCCTAGCTAGTTTTCCATAGCTCACAATCATACAATGATATCAAGGCAAATCTATCATTATAATCATTAAACATTTAAATCACATAAGATATCAATGAACTTGTCATTCACATGCAATCTAACCTACTTATATAGAAAAATAATAACATTACAAGCTCATCATCAAACCATAACAAACACACACACACACACTGGTTGAGTGTTCAATGGTTCACCATAATTTAGTCTATGTGTACCTACTCTTAGCTAAATATGCCATCAAAAACACTAGATTTATTCTCCTAATCATAAACAAACATAGCAAAACAATCAAGCACTATATACTCCCCCTCTAGAAAGAAAACTTTGACTTAATATTTTAGGTAAATAAAAAGGGATACTGGCCACCCACCTTTTCCAACTGGTTCAAAACAATTTTTTGGCAATTTTGGTAATTTACTATTTTTAACAGTTTTTCACTTCCAGAGCCGTTTTGAGGCCCTAAACGATGTTTTTTGGGAAAATGGGGAGAAATATGAAAATTCCTTTGATAATTCCCCCATAATGAATCTCATCGACGATACCTTTCCAACGGGCTATCATATGCCTAAAACAAAGATCGCATGCAAAAGTTACAACCCCGAGAAGTTGATGTACTAACTTACCCAAATGGGGCCCACATGACTTTTGGCGCTTCATCTCCTAGGGTTAGGTTTTTGGATGTCTAGGGTTTTTGGCATTC
>JZKD02S2302000.1:158189-190233 GCA_000966675.3 Picea glauca | reverse complement strand
TGTAATATATATAATTAAATAAATAAACAAAATATATTATGCAAAAATTGAAACAAATGAAAATGTTAAATTCAAAAAATTAATGTAAACAAATACCTGGAATAATCATTGTCAAAATTATGTGCTCCCTCTTTATTGACATCCAAGGAGGAATGTTATTGTTGATAATAAAAATAGGTCACACTGAGTAAATATACCTAAGCTCTCTGAATTTATTAACACCGCCAGTTGCCAATGAAAGCCTAACATTACGAGGTTCATCTTTGAAATATACCCATTTTTCCTCAATTTCCCTAAATGCAAAACCATCGGTAGGGATTCAAAGAACACCATCTTCAATTCTATTGCGTGCATGGTAATCCATAAATTGTGCTATGCTTTCACACCTGAACAATCGTTGCAAACGTGGAATTATGGGAATATGACGAAAAACCTTTTGAGGCACCCTTTTTGTTACTTGATCAGTTCGATATCTACTGATAAGACATTGTTCCCTTTCACCCTTTTCACCCGCTTTACTTTTTTCCTCACCTCTAACAACATTCTGCAACATTTTTCCACACAAAAATACCCTTTCGGAACCATCGTTGTTATAGCAAGATTGTTGCAACATCTTTAAATCGTCAAATATTTATAGGCCAATTTTAGGTCACTATCATCGCAATTGCGACGATAATGACCTAAAAATATATATTTTTTTCCACCTATTTATTTTAGATCATTTTCAACGGTAAATTTTGACTAAATTATTATGGTCAACTTTTGTCGCAAGGGAGACGGACAATCTAACTTCGTCGCTTGTGCGACGAACATTGACCATAATAATTTAGTCAAACTGTAGGCGTAGAGATTGCGACGAATGCAGGGTAGATTTAGAAAAAATGAAATTTTTCTCTTGCATGTTGCAATGAAAGAGTAATTTTTTCACAAGTGGTCGTCACAAATTTTTCAATATGTAGTAGTGGGGGTACCTTTGCACTGCCAGGTCAAGCACCCCATCAATCTAACCCCCGATGCACCGCTTCCCAATGGTCCAATCTATCGCCCTTCTTTGTTAGAGAATGAGGATATCAAGCGAGAGATGCAAGAACGGCTCCACAAGGGGGACATCCATCCCAAATCGTCACCTTGTGGGAGCCCAATCATGCTGGTACAGAAGAAATATGGAACCTGGAGACTCTGTATTGATTATGGAGCTCTGAATAAAATCACAGTCAGAAATCGATACCCGATTCCTCGAATCGACGACCTCCTTGATCAACTCACGGGGTCCAAATACTTCAGTAAGATTGTTCTTAAGTTTGGCTACCACCAGGTCCCAATAGAACATACAGATGTATGGAAGACTGCCTTCAAGCCAAAGGAAGGCCTTTTTGAATGGTTGGTCATGCCCTTTGGTTTGAAAAATGATCCAACCACTTTCATGAGGATGATGGATGATATCCTATGACCATTCACCAATACTTTTGTAGTGGTTTATATGGATGACATTCTCATTTACAACAAGACTTGGGTCAAACACTTGCATCATATTCAATAGGTTCGGCACACCTTGCGGTAGCACAAGCTATACTCCAACTTGGAAAAATACTCCTTCGGCATGGACAGGGTCCATTACCTAGGCTACATCATTGACCAACATTGAATACATGTGGATCCAACCAAGATCCAAGTCATTTGTGATTGGCCAGCCCCAACCACACTCACTTGGCTTCGGAGCTTCTTGGGCCTTGCCAATTTCTACCGCAGGTTCGTGTTGGTATTCTCCCATATTGCATGGTCCCTCAGCCAAATAACCAGGGGTGGTGGTAAGGAGAAATTTGAGTGGGGCCAATCCCAACAAAAAGCGTTCAATGATTTGAAGCAACGCTTGTTCTCATCCCCAGTACTTTCACTACCAGACCTATAACAACCCTTTGAGATCGATACAAATGCTTCAGACTATGTTGTGGGTGTCGTTCTCACTGAGCACAACCACCTCATGGCCTATCATAGTGAGACACTATCATATGTTGTCTGTAAGTACCCTAGTTACGACAAAGAAATGTAATCCATTGTGAAAGCCTGCCGCTAGTGGAGACATTACATTCTTGGGAAGGAGACAATCATACACACTGATCATAATCCATTGTAGTTCATGTAGACACAAGGAAAATTGCAGAATGACCGCCATAAAAAGTGGTCCACATACTTGCATCAATTCCATGTCAACATCAAGTATAAAACAAGAAGCACCAATCACGTCGTTGATTGCCTCAGCAAACCGCCAGTCGCGACACTCACCATGGTGCTAGAATCTTGCATCCATGAGACCTCTGGATGGCCATAACTCTATGATACATAACCAAACTTCACCACCACCTACCAATTATTGGGTGAAAATGTAGTTTTCAATCATTTCCATCTTCAAGATGGGTTGTTGTGTCATCTGGGCCATATTTGTGTTCCATCAAGTGAGCAAGCGAAGATGATCCGGGAATCCCACTACAATCGAGTGGTTGGACACTTCGGTGTTAAAAAGATAGTGGCGATGCTACATAGAAATTTCTACTAGCTAAAACTTCAACAGGAGGTCAACAAGTATATCAAGTCCTGCACTACCTGCGCTATTGCCAAACCGACCACTAAGAAACAGGGCCTATACACCCCTCTTCCTACTTCTGACAGGCCATGGAAATCCATCTCAATGGACTACATGTCGGGCCTCCCATCCACCAAATGGGGAAATGACTATGTTTTTTTGGTTGTTGATCGTTTTTCTAAGATGGCGATTCTGGTTGCTTGCAAGAAAAGCATCATAGAAGATATCACTTCCAATCTCTTCTTTGAACGAGTTTGGGTACATTTTTTAATCCCACAAACCATTTTCTTAGATCGGGATAGTCTATTTCTCAGCACATTCTAGACACCAAGCTCACCAAATCCATGATCTTCCACCCCCAGACAGATGGCGAAACCGAGGTTGTAAATCGAATGATTGTGCATATGCTTCGCATGTATAATTTCAAGAACCCTCGCACATGGGATGAGATCCTTCCCTATGTATAACATAGATACAACCGATCCCTGCATAGCTCAACTGACCACAACCCCTTTCAGGTGGGGTTGGGATTCCAACCATTGGGTCCCATAGATGTTGCACTTCCCCTTGCAGTCACCCCGACCGACTCATCTCCTGCTCCAACTGAAGTTGACAAAGCCACCTAGCTTATTGAGAGGATCCAACACATCTACCAATAGGTTCAAGATATCCTACAAAATTCCAATGACAAGTACAAGTAGCGCCATGATCAACATCGGGTGCCACATAAGTTTCAGGTTGGCGACAAAGTTTGGTTGCACTTGCATAAAGAACGCATTACAGGACCCCATCGGAAGCTTCTCCCACTCCGTTATGGGTCGTACACCATCACCAAGTCCATGGGGGATAATTATTTTGAGCTCAATATTCCTCCTTTCCTTGGCCTGCACCCAATGTTCAATGTGGATCTCCCTCACCCTTATTTCCCACCATTATTGGACACCTCAGAAGTAGCAGAACAACTGGCACCAATAGAGATCAACCCCGAATGCATACAATAGGCATCCAATGATCATATTGTGGACACACCTATCAAGGTCACTTGACAACAAATGATCCATCTTTATCGAGTCGTCAAAGAAGGGCATCTCCTACACCAAGGCAAGTGGCTCACCCAGGGCCAAATTCAACAGAAATGTCCTCATCTGATGAGGGAACTCAATGCAATGGTGACCATTGCTTCCTAAGGAGGTAGGATTGATCCAGCTGGATATCGGTGGCCACCCACATTTTCCAACTGGCTCAAAATAGTTTTCTGGCAATTTTGGTAATTTACTATTTTTAGCAGTTTTTCACTTCCGGAGCTGTTTTGAGGACCTAAATGATGGCTTTTGGGAAAACGAGGAGGAATATGGAAATTCATTCTATATTTTCCCCAAAATGAATCTCCTCTATGATACCTTTCCAACGGGCTATCATACGCCTAAAACGAAGATCGTATGCAAAAGTTACGACCCCGGGAAGTTGATGTACTAACTTACCCAAACGGGCCCACATGACTTTTGGTGCTTCATCTCCTAGGGTTAGGTTTTTAGATGTCTAGGGTTTTTGGCATTCCTATTTATTGTAAAAAGTCCTTCAGAGCCTCATTGTAATCATCTTCTTGCAAATGATCGCAATCGTCACATCTCTCCTCAGAGATAAGCCACCACCATTCCAGCAAGCTTGTTTCCGCTACATTTTACAGTTTCATCTTATTTCCTTATTGAATAGAAAACTAGTTTTATTGTATCTCTATTATTTTTTGTTAAGCACATGTTAATAATCTGTAGTCATTTCGTTCTGCTCATAAAATCTAGATCAAACAATCAATTGAATTATGTCTTATTGTGTAGTTATTGAAGTGCACTATATCATCCAATCATGATTATGTGAAGTTGTTTGAGTTCATTTTGGATCTCTTTGTTGATCATAATAGAATCAAATTCATCATCAACGCTTTGTATTTATTTCATTTTTTCTTCTCTTACTACTAGGTCCACTAGTTGCTTTGCCAGTTGTTGCAGTTATCAATCCTATTCTAGATCACTATGGATAGTTATTTTATTTTTATTTACAATCTATACCCAATTATGAGTTTCTATTAAAACTTCTTTGCATTGGTCAACCTAATTGATAGAAATGAAAATCTTCTTTATTAGTTCTTCCCTTAGGACCTAGCTAATATTTGTGGGAAAATGAAATTTAAAATTTTTTTATTAGACTCATTCAAATGAAAAATTATAAATTAGCATCATTTTTAAGTGTTATCCATCTTCCCCTATAGTTATTACCCTTCCAAGAACTCATTCTAACCCTTAAACCCCTTAAATTCATCAATGGAAGACCAAAATGTCCACTACAAGACATGCTTTTGGGTCCTGTGTAGAAAAATAGTGAGCATAAGAGTGTACACATGGTTTTCCCATGGATAAATGACAAGTATATCACTATTTTCCTTTGCAAAAGGAGAAAACAACACCTCCCCAACTACTAAAAAAAAATCAAAATTTTGATTTTTAAGGCTACATGAGGTCTTACAATCTAAACTGCAATATGAGGGTTGGATAAGTCAAGGTGTATAAATTTAGGAATCCTTATAAATATTATAATAGAGTTCATCCTAAATATCATTTTCATAAACACTTGGAAAATCTACTAGGAAAAATAACATACACCTACCTGAAAAAGATTTTAGACATCAAATATTCAAGGGAAAACCTCTTAACAACTCAATAGGTGGTTTCTTGGGCTCCATATATTTCAAATTGAAAATTTTATATGGGAAAAGAAATCATTCTTTCACACAATCCTTATGTAGAACACTTGCGATGTATAAATTTCCAAGTCATTCCCACATATGTCTTGCAAACTAATTGATTACAAAAAAAACCATTTCACCCACTAACATCTATAGGATTTACATGACATTTTCTCATAAAAAATAATGAAAATACATGCTTCATCATAAATTAATGAAATCATAACCAAAGAGAATAAGAAATACCCTTATCTTTTCAGAAACTAAGATCCAATGCAACTCACTAGGTTTGTGAAATTTTCCTCCCAGCCATAGGATATCCCTCTGTGGATTCCACCCCCATGCTAGGATATGAGACCACTAGGGTGAAGAATACTTATTCAAGGCTCCCGAGTCATGCTTCCTTTCTCAAAATCTTCCAAGAATAACCAAAAACAAATAAATGTTGATTTGTATTCAACCTTTCAGATATAACATCTTTGGTACTCACTATACTACCCCGTATAGCATAGGAAAGCAACCCCTTCTCTCCCCTTGAATCCATCAATAAGTCTCTTCTTTTTTGTTCTCTTTAGTATGTGTAGCATGGATCCAAATAATTGTCCACTTCTATATTTGATTTCCAAAAGTGTGTTATTCCTTGGAAAGTATATTTTGAATTCTTGGGAAACCAAAAACTGATAGCAATGTACAAAGTTTTAAGAAGGTATATCCCTACAAAATATTGGTTCCTAATGTCACACAATATCCCTTTTTCCATATATCCATGGATCATATGAGATCTAGGATTGTATTTTTTCATCAAAAAATATTTTTCCCTCAATAAGTCTCTCTCTTTCAAGATACTCTCTCCTAATTCGAATTTGAAAGAATGTCGAAAGAGTGAGAGTGAGGATCCTTCCATCCATTACTTTATTAGTTCCTTGATGGTGGAAAATATTTCAAATTAGCATTTAAATGTTTGAGTATATGTGATAATTACTTGAGGAAGTTAAATCATTTCACCAAGCTTGAATGGGCGAGAGTGAGGAACTTTCCATCCATGCTTTCCATCCATTCCTTTCTTAGTTCCTTGATTGTGGGAAATAGTTCAAATTAGGAGGCAAATTTTTTATTATATGAGATAATTACTTGAGGCAATAAAACCATTTGACTGAGATCCTAATTTAATTAGCATAAGCATTAGGAAGATGTGGAAAATAGGACAATCACATACAAGAGGGTATAGATAGGATATGGAAAGATCATGAGACATAGGTTAATCCCCTTAGACCCCCTTACCTTTCCCCTCTGGTGGAATCATATCCCCTTAGATGATATCCCTAAACCAATCTTGGAACCTTTTATTAAATTCAAAATGATCAGGTTTATATGTCTTCCAAAATCACCATGGAAACTACCGCATGGTGTGGAGAAAAACATAGTAATGAAAAGCATAATTACAAGATATACATAATCAATTTTAGGACTTCCATAGGGTTGAAACCAAGATATTAGACCTAGACACTCTGCATAACTTCCATTTTAACCAAGAGAATTATACTCAAACAAACTAGCAATTCATCTAATGTTAACATAGTATAGATATATACAAAACAATTCTTTCAAGCCAAACAAATAAATTTAATTCATTAAGGAAATTATCCACTATTATACTTGAGATATTGTATCTAGTATCACAAGGTGGATTTCTACTTCTAATTCCTCAAGTTGCTAACTACTAAATGGAAAATTGGCTTCCACCCTAAAATACACAATGAAAACTGTTTTCCTTAGGATCCTTGAATTTTGAGGGATCACAATTAAAAATTCAATGAAAATTCCAATAGGATATGCACCAATAGTGGGGTCTCCAACTACTAGACAGGTCAATAATGTTATCTCTATCAAGGGAGAAATATCAACAATATTATTGTAACAAACTCCCAAGCCAAAATCACTATGCAATTTTACCAATTTATGTAAGTCTCGATTCTAATGGAAATATGGTAACATTTCCCTCCTGGCCATATACCCTCACAAAACTCATGGAAGCCCCTCTTATTTATAGTTTTAACTTACATGAAATCCTCATATCATGCAAAAAAAAAAATAGATAATTTTTTCTATTTCCAAAATTAGGTGTTATTCAGTGCCTAGTTGGCTTTCTCTCATAACTCGTAATTTCTTTCATTATTAATTATGGTATTATCACCCAAATGTGCCACCTAAAAATAATTCCAAATTTTGTTAAATTCTTAATTATGATTTCACATTTTCATTAGAATATTAATTTTTCTTAAGTAACACTCAAAGTGTATATATATCATTATAATAATAAAAAATTAACATCACATAAGATATCCTTCTTAAGTGACACTCAAAGTGTATATATATCATTATAATAATAAAAAATTAACATCACATAAGATATCCATGAACTTGTATGGCATACAATCTAACTACTTATATAACAAAATAACAACATTAAAAGCTCATAATCAAACCAAACAACATAATCCTTAAACAATTATATATATATATATATATATATATATATATATAATTGTTATTCACCATACATGATTCTATGTGCCTATTCATAGCTAAATAAGCCATCAACAACATCAGACATATCGACTTGAACATAAACAAGCATACCAAACAAAACAAGCACTACAAATTGTAACCACCAACCAATAGGTCAAGGAGAACATAGGTATACCTCATCAACATACATGTCTAATAGAGGATCCCCTTAAAGCCCCAAAATTTATTTTCTAAAAATGAGGACAATTCTTAAGAAATATCATATCCCCTGGTGTCTCGATATCAACTTGAATATATGACTTCAAATTTTGTTATCAACAACATTGACATATATCTAACAAGGATAATTTTAAGGAACTAGAGCTTTTCGATGAGTAGTGCTATGGCATATATGGAACAAAGAAATTTTTCAATAACCATAGATTTTTGCTAACTCTAGAAACAATGGTGAATATTTATCATCCTCAAAATGTTAAACTATAAATAAACAATGAAAAATTTGTAAAATTTTATAAATTTATAAGGATTCTCTATGTTAAATAGAAAAACTTGGCAAGGATAATTTTAAGGAACTAGAGCTTTTCGATGAGTAGTGCTATGGCATATATGGAACAAAGAAAGTTTTCAATAACCATAGATTTTTGCTAACTCTAGAAGCAATGGTGAATATTTACCGTCCTCAAAATGTTAAAATATAAATAAATAATGAAAATTTTGTAAAATTTTATAAATTTATAAGGATCCTCTATGTTAAATAGAAAAACTTCGCAACATTTAAATTGAAACTTTTTTGCGTTTCACTTTTGTAAAATTTTATAAATTTCTAAGGATTATATATATTATAAAAAAAATTATAAACTTTCAAAATAAAACAATTCTACTCTTTAGAATTTTGGGTGAATATGTATTTTATATTCACAAAATCACTTTTTGAAAAATATGGTAAAATGACAAATAATAGACCCTATATTTTTCCCTAATGTGGAAGATATATAAAATAATCTAGTCATCAACCTTTAATTTCTTCTTTGAGTATCATTTTCTTGTGTTCACAGTGTAAGTAAGTAGTCATCCCAATTTTACACAAACACTTCTGACTACACCTAACATATGTGTTAATAGATGCATATTATTAGAACAAAGGTTCATGTCACCTCTATATCTTTTGTAGATAGACCATCGATAATCAAATGTGTTATAGGCTTAATTTCCACCATACATTTTCAAGAGGAACATATTAGAAGATGAAATTTGAGGAACACTATTCTGCTCAGTATTGAGTCAATTTTGAGGAGGTTCACTTGGTAGTATACCAAATAAGAGAAATAGGTAACTAATCATGTATATGAAAACACGTGATTATGTTATTAGTTTATTGTGGACAACAAGCAGCTGCCTATGTAATCTTCTAGATTTATGGACTTTCAAAGAGTTAAGTGATGGATGAGTTGGTTCTTCGTGGCATAAGCCTTGGAACTCACAACATTCAATTCTCCATTGGTTTCTATAATATCTATAATATCTAGAAGTTCTCCCAAATCGCGTCCAAGAGTCTATATAAAGAAGAAAAATATTGAGCATGGGAAGGAAGAATAATTCATAGAGATGGGCTTCCAAAATACAGAGGTGCTTCTCGATTATACATCAGTTTCATTCAAGTTTCCTATATTGGTTGAAAATTTTAGGAGGATAAAGGAGAAAAGGGAAAAGAGGAGTGCATCTACACCTAGAGGTAAAGTGCATTGATGTACTTCTTTCATATTAATCAATAGATCACTAGTTTTCCCTATGAATGTTTGTATTTCATTCATAAATGTTTAGGTATGATTCATTCCTTCATAGATCGAGTTAGATTTGTTGGAATAGTGAGAGGGGAGGGGGTGAATCAATATGAACACTTTTTACCAATTTTAACAACAATATATATTCTTCAACTTTATCAACAATGTTCAATAGTTTATCATTAACATTCAATATGTCATCAACAATATAAATCAACAATACATAATAAACAAACAAAATACACCAAAGTTTATGTGGAAACCCAAATGGGAGAAAACCACATAATTCTTTTCTTATATATCAAAGAATACATTCATTGGAAGCACCAACTTCCCAATTCTCTAGCTACAATTGAAAGAAGGATACAACCCCTATTTATAACCTCCAACCTGAAGGAAGCTACACTTCCCTGAATTCTCAGGCTCCAACCAGAAGGAGGCTACAACCTCTTGATTCTCAGGCTCCAACTTAAAGGAAGCTCCAAATCCCTGTGTTCTTCGACACCAACCAGAATGAGGCTACAACCCCCTTTCCTTGCCTTGTCCTGGACTCTCCCTAAAATATAAGTGTAGACTAAACGGTCACTACCACAATCACTGCCATTGTCAACCTACCACTGTATCCAACCTATCACTATATCCAACCTATCAATGTCAACCTGTCACTGTGACCGTACCATCAACTTGTAATTGATCATCAACATATGCTATACCAAAACATGTACCATACCATTCATCAACTATGTACCAACATATGCAACATCACATGCATCAATTTAGATACCATAACCTCAATGATGAATAACTGATCAAATCATGTATCGTGTACTAGAACATTAACATGTATAAACATGTACCATATATCATAACATCAATCATGTATAGACCTATACCATATCATCAATGAAGTGCCTCAAAACACATAAGCATGTGCCTCATGCATATGCCACCATACATCAAGTGTATACCTCAACCATGTACCCACATCTTAAAGATATGTTTCTTATAGTGAACCATAACAATCATGTCATATGTCAACCCATATACAAGAGTATACATCATTCAACCATGTATCCAATATGTATCTCAATCATGTGCCAATACCAAACATGCCTCAAGCACGCACCATACCATAACCAAGTATAACCTTCAAAACAAGTACATAAACACACCCTTAACTCTATAGATGATCTGATACAAAGTAGTGATGACCTGTAACATTTCCTTAGACCTCAAAAACCTGGTACTAGAATCCCCCCCAATCATTTCTTGTCTTCATGAGACTAAGACATGATGTCATGTGGGGCCTCGTGTGACAGGCACTAGACAACCCGCGAGTGTTCCTCATTGGAAACTAGTTGTCTGACCCGCAGGGGTCATCTGAATTACTTTTTTTACATAAAAATCTATCTCTCCTATGTGATCCTGAAACTTCTACACTTCTCACTTGTCACTACCTCATATTTCATCATTGCAAACTTTCCAATTTATCACTTACTCACAAGAAGATATTCAATAGACTGAATGTGTGAATGTACTTGTGAATGACTTCTTGACATGTCTATATATTTTTTATAGGTAAACTCTTTCCTTAACTTTAGGGCTTCTTGACGTTATTGTTACAACCACTTTACCATCTCATTAATTGACTTGTAACCAACTAGGGGTTTCTTAACCATTCTTTGGGGCTTCCAACTTCACAAGGCCATAACTCCTCAACCATGAGGAACCATGTGACATGCCACCTGTCAATGGAAACAACATGATGATGAATACCATATATTAGTGGGTTTCCTACATTTACATTGTCCTTCATTACCTTTTTCCTTGATCAAATTTGGGTTCCATAACCATACCTTTGAGGATACCAGACTTCTTCAAGGGTTGACATCAATGACAACAAATATTTCAACAATCTCCCCCTTTGGAATTAATGGAAACACAGATGGCATGGAAATACTCATGCTTCTTCTCATGCTACCCCTGTGACCATCACTCCCCCTGTCTCCATGCTTCTGTTCCATGCCTTTGTTATTTCTCTCCCTCGTTGACATCAATGGTAAAGGGTAATTCTCCTTGCGACTTCTCCCTCTGTCTGCAAGCCGTTTCTTTCTCTTCATGGTGCTTCCTCATGTAAATCTCTATTGTATATGAAAATCATTCAAAAGATTATTTACTTGGATTCTTCATATCTTCTTCTTCTCTCCCTTTGTCTTATTTTTCTTGATTTCATGTGGATCTTTGTGGGGAAGAAACTACTCCAAGTTTTTGTCGAATATACTCAAAGGTCTCCCTAGGAAGAGTTTTGGTGAAGATATTTGCAATATGCTCGTTTGTCCCAATGTACTCTAGATTGATGTTATTTTATGTAACCTATTCCTCTAGAAATTGAAACTTGATCGGAATGTGTTTCATCTTAGAACACATTACTGGATTCTTAGAGATACTTATAACACCAATGTTATCACAAAGTATAAGAATAGGCTCATCATATTCCACCTATATATCCTGTAATTTTTTCTTCATCCAGAGAACCTGAGTGCAACATGTTGCTTCCACAATATACTATGCTTATGTTGTGTACAAAGATACCAATGAATGCTTCTTTCTCAACCATTATACCAGACTATCATCTAAGTAGAAAGAGACTCCAGTTGTACTTCTTCTATCTTCAATTCTACCTACCCGATCTGCATCTATGTAGGCGACCAAATATAGTTCATTCTCTTTTGGATACCATAGTACAAAATATTATGTTTCTTTGAAATATCTTAATATTCTCTTTACTTCCATAACATGTGTTTATTTTGGTGCTTCTTGAAATCTCACAACATGTCCAATTGTCTGCATCACATCCAGTCTTAAGGATGTCACATAGAGTAAGATGTCAATCATGGATCTATAGAGTCTATGATCTACATCCTTAGATTTATCATCCTTGCTCAACTTGCAACTGGTCTGCATAGGAATACTTATAGATTTGCAATATTCCATTATGAACTTATTTAACATTTCTCTGATCTACTTAGATGAAAATACCTTTATCACTTTGACATATCTATAATCCCAAATAGAAATTCAACTCACTGAGTAAAGACATTTCAAACTCATTCTGCATGTCTTTGTAAAACTTTTTGACTCATCCTGTCATCATCGCTCCCAAAGATAATATCATCTACATAAACATCAATTATCAATATATTGTCTTAGTCCACTTTTATGTACATATTGTTTTCTACATTTCCCTTCCTAAATACTTGTTGTTGTAGATACCTGTTCAATCTTGAATACCATGCTCCAGGGGCTTGCTTGAATCCATACAATGCCTTCTTAAACCTGCAAACATAATCTTTTTTTTATGATAGTAGAAACCATTCAGGTTGTTCAATACAAACTTCGTCTTTTATTTCTCCACTTACAAAGGATGATTTTACATCCATCCAGTACACCTTGTGATGCAGGAGCATCCTGCCTCCAAAATCTAGTCATTTTGATGGGGCCTAGGGGGTTCTTTCATTTTACCAAGGAAGTTAGTTCTCTAAAAGAGTTTGATTGTTGATTTTATGAAATTCCTATGTTTGTAAGGAATTATAAGATGTTGTGTGAATTGGATTGATTAGTTGGAGTGCATTATAATCAGATCTTCTTCTAAGAAGAAGAGATATCAAGAGTTGTGAGTGAATTAGTAGGATTTTAGGATGAGTGAGAGATACTAGAGATATTTTGAGAGATTTTTGGATCTAGAGATCATAGGGGATTGATTTAGGAGTATTGTTGATCTTATAGTGGATCTGAACAAGTTTCAATCCATAATCCTTTTGTATAAAATGTGTAAGCTTGTAAATCATGGTGTTGATGGCTAAATTGAGAATTATTTCAAAGAGAGTGAGCCAATTGAGTGAAGAATCAGGCCATAGAGAGTGAGGAAAGCCTACTGATTTCGAGTCAGGCCAAGAAGACATAGAATTTCCTTATGTAAACCTATGTAAATTAGTTTGCATTCGGATTAATACATAAAGGAGAAATACTATGTTCAATTATGATTACCTGTTGAAATCCCATGATCATTATTTAAACATGTATCTCTGTGGATGGGTACAAACTAACTATTTTGCAGGATAAATAACTATTTTGCAGGATTCAAATGGATTGTGAGAACCTGGTCGGTTTTTTATATATATGTATCTATGTATACATGATTAAAGTATGGTGCAGGTTTAAGGAGGAGGAGTCTCACTAGAAAAGACTCTCTAAAGAAAATTCAAATTTGAATGAAAACGTGAAGACTTATCGAAAGTTCATCGATCACTGCAAGGATCGATGCCCCTATTTCATTTTTCAAGTGTGGATCAAAGATGAATTTTCTGCAGGCGTACACAAACGTTTGATGGAGAGAAGCTACAAGAATAGTTGATCAAGTGAAGGACCAATTTTTGATCAATGGATCAACATTTTAATAAATTCAGAGCCACTATATTGAAGTGAAGAATTATGGATCGTGAGATTGAGAGTTAGATATAATGAAGGTCGTCAGATTTCATGCCAAGGTCTAGATGAATCCTAGTTGTCTGTCAAATGTTGATTAATTCGTGATTGTTGGATCGAGGTTCCAAAATACAGTGATAATCAAACCTAGGGGAGGAAGGATGATTGACAGATCATGATCAGAGAAAGGAATCGACAACATACATCTCATCACATACATAAGTTTCCCAGACGTCAATACTGTGGCCAAATATTGAAATGATTCGGGCCACTGATCATTTGTCCATGTGTCGATGTTAGGTATCATCTAATTTTTAATAATGGTTATTGGGCTCACCTGTTACATTAGCGAGAGAACGAGGGCCATCTATTCTCCATGGTTTATTAAGACACAATCGTCGATCTAGACCCGTGTGAAAATTCTTAGTTAGCGCCAAGTACAATAATGCTCGGTCATATTCATTGGTTACAATGGAAAATGTAAGAACTCAAATTAAGTTATGTTATATATATAGGAACCCTTTGAACTAAAATAGGTTATAAAATATTGGTTAGTTGACCAAAGGGATAAGTAGAAGCTCAGTTTGATCCATTGGGAGATCTAAAAATGCAGAGGAGACAAGAGTTAGATTGATCGAATTGTGGAATTTATCCTTATTAAGGAGATACAAAGAAAAATATAAGAACTTAGATTGTATTTACAAAATTGATCCTTGGACAGTCTAGTTGTAGAATACTTATAGAGAAACCCTATGTTTGTGAAAGGTTGACTAACTATGGGTAGTAAAAGAGAGCAAGTAGGGGTCTCTTTTCATCAAGTGGTATTAGAACGTGATAGTGTCTGTTAAAGAATTTAATTGAAAGGATCATATCAAGAGTAATTAGTCATTTGAATGTTGTAGGTATTGTTATAGCCACACTAGTGTAGAGAAATCAACAAGAATTGACAGAGAAGGATTGAACTCTTGGAGGAAAAACATTGATGTTCTTTAGGGTTCAGAGCGAAGGATTTAGAGATTTCTCTTGCAAAGAGGAATCAAGTGCATGCTTCTATATTTGATTTTGAGAAGTGTTTGCAGATGGTTGCAGAGGATTGGAATGTAATCAAAGAGGATATTAGAGCATGTGTGCTCTTGAAAAGAAAGTTGATGTAGAGGTAATTGTACATTGGGGTTTATATTTGGAGAAATATGATAGAACAAAGGAAGAATTGTTGAAGATCAAGATCAGGAACAAATCTTGAATATATTTCTTGATTGTTTTATTTTAACTATGGTTTTTGAGAAATTGTGGTTGCAGGTTGAAGTAGACAGGAAGGATTTGATAGCAGCAAAAAACTAGAAGGCTGTAACAGATAACCATTTGTGTTCCTGAATGTATGCGAAGAGCATGTGAGTTCTTAGAGAAAATAAAAATGTGGAAAGAACCTAATAGTTCCATTTGAGGTTAGAATGAGGACAAGTTGATTTTTTTCAAAGAAAGAAAGTGGATCTGTAGAATCCAAGAAGATCAAGGAGTACTCAAGGGTGTTATTAGAGAGAGAGAATTATATCAATACCATAGGACCAGGTTATGGAGAAGTCCTTGTAAGGTATGGGTAGCAGTATAATTGAGAGAGCTTATTACAAAGGCTTGAGTGCAGTCCACAAGTAGAAAAATTAAATTTACAGTGAGATGAAGAAAATGACTACTGATGGTCATTGCATGGGTTCAGAGAGAAGCCACATAAAGGAAATAAGGATGCCAAGAAAAATGGAATAAAGAGGATGATTCAAGAGGAGTATTACATAGGACGATTGCAAAGCACCAGAGATGAGGAAGGAAAGTGAAGAAATTAAAGTGGCCAGTGATGCAACTGTTTGAGAAACAATGAAGGAAAATATTGAGGATCTTGGAGCACAAGTTGAGTGCTTCTGTGAGGAGGAAATCAAAGTAGTTGAGTTCAGACATAGGCCATTGATAGAGGAAGAAGTTCACTTTTGTGAACCAGAGAAAGGAGATATCCTTGGTGAAGATGAGAGACTTGCAAGAAGTATCAAGAAGTATTTGGAGAGTTCATATAAACAAGTGGATCTGATAACAAGGAAATCAAAGAAGGCTAGAGAGCCTAATATTTTTAAATATATTATTTTGTGTGTGGTTATAGGATTAGCAAGTGATGAGTCAATTGAAGTTTCCATGAAGAAGAAGGAAGAAAAATAAATATACCAAATCATTCTGATGAAGGGTGAGGCCAGAGTATCTCATAAAGACAGCCAAGGGGGAGTCCATACACATTTTTCCAAAGACATTATTGAAGGATACCTGCAAAAAACTTGTTGTTACAGAAAGGAAGGAGGAATTGACTCATGGAGATATCCAAAAGGAATATGGAGAGGAGCATTCATATGTAATTCTTACCAAATGGGATGAAGAAATTGAGCTGCTAGAAAAGTTGTTGATGAAAGGACCTGAGTCAGGGAAAGAAGAAAGTACAGCCAGAGAAAATACATGTTCACACATGCCTAACAGTAATGAATAAATGATTTTAGCATATACGTAGGTAGAGGTAAATTTTAATTTTCAACTTAAATTAGAGGATGAAGGCATATAAAGGAGTGATGAAAATGGAATAATCAGGGAAGTAGTATCTAAATTGTTTATTAAGGATGAAATCAAACCTCAAATTCAACATTCAAAGTTGATAAATTTGGAGGATGAGATGAGATATCTAGAAGAATGGTTGGGTAAGGATACAAGTGATGAATATTAAAAAATATTTGCTGGATTAATTCAAACTAATTTGGAGGAGAAGGTCAATATGCCAAAAAATAGTGGAATTCATGAAGGGGAAATACAATAACAACCAATGGACATCAACAACAATAAAGTTCAACAAGAGAATAACAGAAAATTAAAGAGCATGTACCAGCCATAGGACAAGCTAGATGTAGATATTGAGATGATGAGGAAGATGATCATGAAAGTGTCTCAGAGGAGACCTGCTGAAGTGAAGAAGACAATTAGAAACAAAATGCAGATGAATATACAAGTTTGCATCAACAAAGAAAGAGGAAAAAGGCAAAATCAGATTTGGGATCCAGGAGGACTTCAACAATAGGAGCACATGATCAGGAGATCATGGAAATTTTTATTCCTAGGGAGTCTAATGTAGGAGCATCCTGCCTCCAAAATCTAGTCATTTTAATGAAGCCTCGAGATTCTTTCATTTTAGCAAGGGAGTTAGTTCCCTAAATGAGTTTGATTGTTGATTTTATGAAATTCCTATGTTTGTAAATAATTCTAAGATGTTGTGTGAATTGGATTGATTAGTTGGAGTGACGTGAATTCTAAGAAGAATATATCTCGAGAGTTGTGAGTGAATTAGTAATATTTTAGGATGAGTGAGAGATCCTAGAGATATTTTGAGATATTTGTGGATATAGAGATCCTAACAAATTGATTTAGGAATATTGTTGAGATTATAGTGTATATGAAGAAGTTTTACTCCAGAATCCTTTTGTATAAATTGTGTAATCCTGTAAGGCATGGTATGGCCAATTAAGTGAAGAATTAGGCCAAAGAGAATGAAGCCAATTGAGTGAAGAATCAGGCCATAGAGAGTGAGGAAATCCTATTGAGTTTAAGTCAAGCCAAGAAGGCATAGGATTTCATCATGTAAACCTATGTAAATTAATGTGCATTGTGATTAATACAGAAAGGATAAATACTATGTTTGATTATGATTACCTGTTGAAATCCCCTGATCATTATTTAAACGTGTATCTCTATGGATGGGTAGGGAATAACTATTTTGCAGGATTCAAATGGATTCTGAGAACATGTTTGTTTTGTGATATATATTTCTCTCTGTATATGTGATTAAAGTATGTTGCGGGTTTAAGGAGGAGGAGTCTCACTGAAAAAGACTCCCCGAAGAAAATTCAAAGTTGAATGAAATCGTAAATACTTATCGAAAGTTCATCGATCACTATAAGGATCAAAGAGCCTATTTCATTTTACAAGTATGGATTGAAGATGAATTTTCTGCAGGTGTGCATAGAATTTTGACAGAGATAAGCTACAATAACTGTTGATCAAGTGAAAGATCAATTTTTGATCATTTGATCAACCTTTTAATAAATTTGGATCCACTATATTGAAGTGGAGAATTATGGATCATGATATTGAGAGTCATATCTAACCAAGGTCATCTAATTTCATGCCAAGGTATGAAGTAATCCCAGTTGTCCATCAAATGTTGATTAAATCGTGATTGTTGGATCAAGGTTCCAAAATATAGTGATCGTCAGACATGGAGGAGGAAGGATGAATGTCATATCGTGATCATAGAAAGGAATTGACGACTTGCATATCATCACATATATAAGTTTCCCATACATTAATCCAGGGGCCAAATCGTGAAATGATCCAGGCGACTGATATTTTTTCCATATGTCGAGCTCAAGTCTCATCTCATTTCGAATAATGGTTATTGGGTTTTCTTGTTACATTAGTGAGATAATGAGGGATATCTGTTCTCAATGGTTGATTAAGACATAACCATCGATCCAGACCCATGTCAAAATTATTAGTTAGCGCCAAGTACAATAACTCTCGGTCATATTCATTGGTCACATTGGAAAAGGTAAGATTCTTAAGTTAAGTTCTATTATATATAGGAGCCTTTTGAACTAAAATAGGTCATAATCTATTGGTTAGTTCACCAAAGGGCTAAGTAGAATCTCAGTCTGATCCATTGGGAGATCAAAAAATGAAAAGGATATGAGAGTTAGATTGATCGATCCATGACTGTGATTGATTTGTGGAATTTATCCTTATCGAGGAGATATAAAGACAAATATAAGAACTAATATTGTATTTAAAAAGTGATCCTTGGACAGTCTAGTTGTAGAATACTTATAGAGCAACGCTATGTTTGTGAAATGTTTCCTAACCATGGGTAGTAAAAGAGACCAACTAGGGGTCTCTTTTCATCACCTTGATTATTTTGGAACATGCATAGGCTAAGATCAATTTGATTGATTCCATCCTGGAAATTGGAGCAAAGGTATCTTCAAAATATATACCTTCAATCTGAGTGTATCCTTTGCATACTAACCTTTTTTTTTTTTTTTTGGTTACATATTCATCCTCGTTCAGTTTGTTTCTAAAAAACCGTTTTGTACCAATCATGTTCTTGTTATTTGGCCTTGGAACCAGTTCCCATGTGTCATTCTTCTCTATCTTATCCAATTCTTCATCCATAGCCTTAATCCAATGTTCATCATTACTGGCTTCTTCAAAACCACTTGGTTCAACTACAAAAAACAATGCTAGATGCCTTTGTTCCGGTGAATGAATTCTTCTCCGGGTTTCAACTCCTCCATATTTATTCCTAATAATTTGTTCTGGTGGATGATTTTTCTGCAGTCATCGACTAGGTGCCTTTGGAGGTATCTATTGCTCATCTTTCTCATGCTTTGCTTCTGGCTTATCTTTTTCTTCTGCTACTTCTTCTTCTACTTCTTCTTCTCTTAGACCTTCCTCATCCTCCTCCTCTTCTAAATATTTGCTTCCTTCTTCAGTATTGCATTCATTTGTTTCATCAATTGTTACATTGATTCTTTCCACTACTATGTTGAGTCTTGGAATAAATCATTATATGATTTTCTTTTTCTTGAATACCCAACTAGTATTCCCTTATAACCTCGGGAGTCAAATTTTCTAATTCTACCATCTTCTCTTTTGATATAAGATTTTCTTCCAAACACTATGAAATGCTTCACATTTTCCTAAATTCCTTCCATAACTTGTAGGGAGTCTTCTCAATGTTACTTCTGAGCAATCCTCTATTCAGGATATGAAATGTTGTATGTATTTCTTGTGCCCAAAATATGTCACCCAACTTGGAATCTTTAAAAATGGTTCTCTCCATTTCATGTACTATTATGTTCTTCTTTTTGACAACTCTATTTTGTTGAGGTGTCCTCATTGTTGAGAACTATAGTTTAATTCCATTTTCACCATAGAAATACATGAATTATTTTGATGTAAAATCTCCTCCTTTGTTTGATATCAAACACTTTATTTTCAAATCCATCTTGGTTTCAACCATCTCTTTGAATATCTTGAAGTGCTCGAATGCCTCTGACTTCTTCCTGAGAAACAAAACTACATTCATTCTTGTGTAGTATCAACCAATAACATAAAGTACTATTTTCCATTTAATCCCTTTGTTCTTGTCGGTCCACATAGGTTAGTGTGTATAATCTCCAATGGTTTTGTTGTGGAGTACTCCTTTGATTTTAACTTGGTCTTGGTTTGTTTTCCTTGTAGACAATGTTCACATAGAGTATTTTCTAGCTTTGAAATATCATGAATTTCTTTCACTACTTCCTTTCTGCTAATTTTGACAAGGTTATCAAAGTCCATGTGACCAATGCTTCTGTGCTAGAGCCAAATTTCATTTTCCTTTCCTAAGAAACATATTTTGTTTCCAATTTCATTTAGGACATATATGTTGTTTGGGGTTCTTATAGCTGTAGACACCAACTTTCCTGATCCTTCTTTCCTTATCTCACATTTTTCTGAGTCAAACAAAAGTTTGTGTCCTTGATCACACATTTGACTTACACTTAGTAGATTGTGCTTCATATCTTCGACCAATAAAACATTTTCTACCTTGGAATCTTTGCTTCCAAGTTTGACTATGCCTCTACTTATAATTTTGGCTAAGTTATCATTTCCAAATGAAACTCATGCATCTCGTTCCTTGTTTAGGGTTATAAACTTGTTCTTTTCACCTATAATATGCTCTGAACAACCATTGTCAACATACCACCCACTTTTCTTGTGTTGTTCTTGTAGAGAAGGCGAGCATTCTTCAATGTTTAATTGATCACACTTCCTTATCCATATCCTTTATGGTTCCTGTTTGTGACTATTGATATTCTTCTTTGGTTCCCTTGGAGGAACAATCAATCTACAATATTTGACCATGTGTCCAAAATTGTTGCACTTGTAGCACTCTACTTCATTACTCAGTGAACCAAAACTGTTGTGATTTGTGTTTTGTGCTTCATGTGACTTTCTGGGATAATTGTTATTTGAATATCCTTCATAGTTTCTTATGTTCTTAGCATAGGCTCTACAATTTGAAACTTTGTGTCCAAAATTGTTACAAGAATAACATACACCAAGAAAAATAGCTTGATACCTAGATGTAGGGGATCTTCTGAATGGTGTTTATCTTATGAAGTCTTCTTCTTCTTGAGATGTTGTTGATTGTTGATTATGTATTCTGAATCTTCTAGGTGGTCCATTTCCTCTATGATTTTCTTCTTGAGTCTTCCTATATTCCTCTTTCTTTATAGTACCTCTAACAATTTCTGCATAACTACTTTATTATGCTTCATGTTTTGTCATCTTGGAGCTTGAACCTTTCTCAATCTACATAGGGTTGTATCCTAGCCCCGACCTGTCACAGTATGGCATTTGACTACTGATGATATCATATAATATTTTGGTGTTATTCTGCTGCATATATTTCTTCTGAAGCTCTTTTCTTAGGGTGATTATTTCTACTTCCAAGATTTCAATCATCTTGTCTTTTTCTTCTAACTGACTTCTAATTGTTTCTTCAATCCTCCTTTCTTATTCTACCTATATTTTTAACTTCATGATTATTTGCTCGATTTCTTCTGAGTTGGAATTATGAGATACTTCTTTCATCTTTAATTCTTCCTTGAGTGACTTATTTATTTATTTATTTCCTTAGTTCTTATAAGGCACTAATTAATTCTTCTCTGAGATCGACTTCACCTTATTCTTCAGAATATTCTTCATCATATTCTACTGCCATAAAGATTACTCTTTCTAAATCACTATCACTATCATCATCCTCGTCTGATGAGGAACCATCTTCCTTTGAGTAGAAACTTTTATTGAAGAATTTTTTTTTGTTTCTTCTCTTGTCTCCTTTTTTCTTTTTCTTTTTCTTCTTAGGATATTCTTCTTCATCACTACCTTTATTGTTATCATAAGGAAATTTAGAATAAAAATGACCAATACCATCACAATTAAAACATTTCAAGGGAATCATACCTTTGTACATGTCAGTTCCTCTTTTCAATTTTCTTATGAAGTTTGCCAATCCTTCATCTTCCTTTGATTCATCGCAGCAACTACAATCTGGTTTTGACTTTTTCTTTTTCTTTTTCTTCTTCTTTGTCTTATTGGATGCCTTGAACGTTGCTTCCTTCATGACTAGGTCTCTTGTTCTATCATCATTTCATAAGATGTGAATATTCCATGCAACTCATCCATGCTCAAATTCTCAAGATCTATTCTTTCTTCCAAGGATGATATCTTAGGATCAAATATCATAGGGAGATATATTAGAACCTTTTGAATGACCATTGATTGATCAACTTATTTTCCTATCCCTTTAATAGTGTTCACTGTTTCATTAACTCGAAGAAATTAGGTTGCAATGTCTTCATCTTCCTTCATCTTCAATTGCTCAAACTTACCTCTGAGGATTTGAAGCTTACCTCCTTTGAATTTGGCATCTCCTTCGTAAATATTTTTAAGTTCATCCCAAATATCTTTGTAGTGTTGCAATGCTTAACCTTCACAAATACTAAATCATCCATACTACTCAAAATTGTGCCTTTATCCTTTGAATTGTTTTCGCTGAGTTTATTTCCATCTTTGTCGGTTCGGGGAGTGGTTGGTGTTGTATTTCTATCTACTACTAATTTACAAACATCAAATCCTTGTTCCTGTAAAAAAAAATTAATCCTTTTATTCCAGAAGGAATAATTCTAACCATCAAACCTTCTTCCTCCAATGTTAGCATATTCCATTTTCTCCTTCTAGTGGTTAAATTGTTTCTTGAAGGACCTTCTTTGATTCCAATTGTTGGAATACTGAGAGGGGGGGTGAATCAATATGAGAACATTTTATCACTTTTAACAACAATATATATTATTCAACTTTATCAATAGTGTTCAATAGTTTATCATTAACATTAAATATATCACCAACAATATAATCAACAATGCATAATAAACAAACACAGTACACTAGAGTTTACATGGAAACCCAAATGGGAGAAAACAACGAAATTATTTTCTTATATATCAAAGAATACATTCATCGGAAGCACCGAATTTCCTATTCTGAAAATAGAACTAGAAGGAGGATACAAATGCCTATTTACAGGATCCAACCTGAAGGAAGATACAACTACTATATTCTCTGGCTCCAACTTGAAGGAAGCTCCAACTCCCTATGTTCTCTGGAACCAATCAGAAGAAGGCTACAACCTCCTTTACTTTCCCCATCCTTCCTCACACAAATATAAGTGTAGACCAAACTATCACGACCATAAACACTACCACTATCAACCTATCATTGTATCCAACCTGTCACTATTTCCAATATGTCACTATATCCAACCTGTCACTGTCAATGTACCATCAACCTGTAACTGATCATCGACATGTGCTATATCAAAACATGTACCATACCATTCATCAACTTTGTACCAACATATGTAACATCATATGCATCAATGTAGATACCATAACCTCAATGATGAATAATTGATCAAATCGTGTACCATGCACTAGAACATTAACATGTATAAACATGTACCATATATCATAGCATAAATCATGTATAAACCTGTACCATATCATAAATGATGTGCCTCAAAATACCTAAGCATGTTCCTCATGCATATGCCACCGTACATCAATTATATACCTCAACCATGTACCCACACCTCAAATATATGTTTCTTATAGTGAACCATAACAATCATGTCATATACCAACCCAAATACAAGAGTATATCCCATTCAACCATGTAGCCAAGATTTACCTCAATCATGTGTCAATGCCAAACATGCCTCAATCATGCACCATACCATAACCAAGTATAACCTTCAAAACAAGTACAAAAACATACCCTTATCCCTATAGTTGATTTGACACATAGTACTAATGACCTGTAGCCTTTCCTCATACCTCATCAACCTAGTACTATCATTTCCCCCAATACTATCTTGTCCTCGTGGGTGTACCTCACGGGACACTAGTTGTCTGACCTATGGGGGTAAGCCAAATTAGGGTTTTTATAGAAAACCCTATCCTTCCTTTGTGATCCAAAAAAACTCGCACTTGTCACTTGTCACTACCACATATTTCATTGTTCTAAACTTGTCAATATATCACTTACTCACAAGAAGATATTCGATAGAATGAATGTGTGAATGTATTTGTGAATGTCTTCTTGAGGTGTATATATACTTTTTCTAGGTAAGATCTTTCCTTAACTTTAGGGATTCTTGACTTTCTTGTTACAAACACTTTACCCTTTCATTAATTGACTTGTAACCAACTAGGGGTTTCTTAACCATTCTTTATGGATTCCAACTTCACAAGGTCATAACTCCTCAACTGTGAGGAACCATGTGGCATGCCACCTATCACTGGAAACAACATGATGAGGACTATCCATCCATGAGTGGGTTAACTTTATTTACACTACCCTTCATGAACTTTTTAATTGATCAACTTTGGGTTCCATAACCATACCTTTGGGGCTACTAAACTTCTTCAAGGGTTTACATCAATGACAACCAATATTTCAACAAGATCCAATCTAGATCTAGGATTCTAATACTAAGAAGAGAAGTAGGAAGGAATTGTTTTTCACTTGTGTGTAGGAAGTAGGTCAAAGGACTTGGAGTAGGATCTCTGAGAGTACACCATCCAAAGATATGCAAGGATGAACTTTAGAAAAAGGTATGTCATTCTACCATTTCTTGGTATAATTGTGAATCTACTTGCTTGTTTCTAGGGAGAAACATTGAAGTCTAGCCCACTATATGTCTAGGATCAATAAGAAGGTCGTAGGGATATCTTAATATCCTATTGGTTAGATTTTATCCACAACACAATTGATGAATCTGCTCGGGAAGAATATTTGATTCTTATCTAACTTAAATTCCCTTTCATATTTATATATTTTCTCTATTTCTGAGTCTATAATTATCTTTCCTAGCATTCCCTTGGAGAGTAGATCTCTCATATCTATAAGATCTTAGTCAGATATTTTTATTTTTTAAAAACATTGTAGAGTGTTGATTATATGCTATTGGAGACAGAGAGAGAGGTTTCTTGTTGCATTATAGGTGACTAACGACCTCCTCCATATGGTTGCTTGTTGCAGGCTAGACAACTAGAGACCTCTCCTCTGGGACAAAAAATTGCAATTTTTTTAGATTTCTCCTAATCATATATGGATGTATATGATCTAGGAGTCTATAATTGGTCTTTGTATTTGGATTATCTCTCTATTTGAGCCCTTTTGGGTCACCTTAGATATTGGATTTGGGCTTGAGGTATGCTTTCAATTATTTGATTGAATTTCTTGCTTGCATCTATTTTATATTAGTGATCCATTGAATTAGGCTATGTACTCAACAGATCTGATCAAAAATGGTAGTGTCTATTCTCTAGTTAGATTTGGTTGAGTTTCCTTTTGTGATTGAGTGTTACGTTGCTAGATCCTTTTTCCCTTGTGATTTTTTGGTTGTGATTCCAATAGATATATTGGAGTGTGTTCTCATACATCACTACCAATTTCCTACAACCTTTTCAAGTTGATTGTTGTTTTTTTAGCTTGCAGATTGCTTTCCTTACTTAGTTTGTGAAACAAAATCATCTTAATTGAAAAACAAAATACAAAAGTTGGGATGCATAAAGATTTTGAGCATTTGGATAAAAGAATATTTTTCTGTTTGGTTTTGAGATTTTTTTGATATTTTGGTTTTGGATTGTTTTGCATGGTTGCTTGGTGATTGTGAGCTTGTATAGTGAAACTTGCAAAGAAAAGGCATCTATCCCTCCCATAGCTATAATTCATTGTTTTGAACAATTTGCATTGGCATCTTTCCATTGATTTGGTTGGTGAAGAGTCATAACATCACTGAATTTGCATCCATTTCCCTTGACTTAAACGATAGCCGTAAGAAAATATTTCATAATTTAAAATCAATTATACTATTTTCTTTGCTAGAAAACCAACATTAGATAGGCTTACGGAATTGGAATAGTATTGGAGAGTGAACTCTCCAAGGCCACAAAATGAAACCTCGAGTAATTAAAGAGTGTAAAATCCATTTTTACAACCATTGTGTCGGGAACCTCCTCTAACACATGAGTTAAGCATGAGGCCACATTGGGGCAAGTAGGGTAATTACCCCTCTCTACTTGTTTTGGTGTATTTGATATTGTTTCAAATACTATGTATACGGAGGTTTCATTAGTGCCAAAACCTCCCTATGAGGTAGAACTTTCAAAGATTCAGAATTAGTAACCCTACCCTTACATGTGCGATCAGACCTATGAATATTCTCCTTCTCATTGATTGTGAGGTTGCAGCCCTAGTGACCATTCCTAGGTAGCCTAAAGAGGTGACTGGAGGTGGGACATGCCTGTAATACCTGGAAAAAACATTTCTTCATGGTATCATTTCCCCCGGAGGGTTCCCTCCTTCATAAAGGGTACTTGCACTGGTCATAGATGTTTAATGTAGATCATCGTAACTTCTCCTCATACCTTCACTAGCCAATATTGTGGGGATTTCATCTCCCCCATCAGGTTGGTTTTTAGAAGGCTCCCTGAGCCATTGGTTTTCTTGTTGTTCCCTAGATTTGTTAGGGGTTTTCTCTTTGATTTCAAGTCTTATTTGATCTTAGGTTAATTGATTTTAAATTTTTGACACATTCTATTCACCATGGCTTAAGCATGGTTTCGTTTGTCCCATCAATTACAAGGACTTTATCCCATAATAGAGGTCCAACCACCTCTTAAGTGGTGTAAGATAGGTGAAAAAAATTGAAGAGATATAAAAACAATCTGAAGAGAGTTTGGCCTTTGAAGTTGAAGTGGTCAACAAGAGTACTCCATCGAATTTAAACACTCCTTTGACTGAGCCTAGCGCACCTATACTTTTCTAGGTAAGGGAAATTTTTAGTGATCCTTTTTCTTTGTTCAATGAACCTTACATCATGATGTGTTTGAGTGTGTCCAGTGTAGCTGATCCATCAAGCCCATCCATCATTGCTACTGGGGGCATACTAGTAATGTCATCCTTGTCGTCCATTAGTTCCATTGGATCTATCCCATCTCTTCATGTTTCATCAAGTCCCTCCATTTGGGGGATGTTAGTTATGTCCGTTTTTCCTTATGTTAGCATACCAAGAATTCCTACACCCATATAATTGGTGTCGATAGCCAAGTCTGGATTTTATTCTAGTTGCGGGGGGGGAGAACTTGGGTTTCAACATGGGAGGTGGAATTCTTTCTACATCCACCATTCCTACAAGTATCTCGATAATGTTGAGTGTTGATTTTCCTTTCGGTTGGAATATACCGAGTTGTTTTGGAGTTGTTCCTAGTTTCTCTGGGGGATTCCATATCCCATGGGGTATCACATATTTTCCTTCCATTTACACCACTAGGCCTATGACCAATCTTGTCCCTAGGGGAAAATTTATGCAGTGGGGTAGTTATTCCTTTATTCCTACCCCTGGTCCTAATGGTTTCTTCCTTGGAGCTATTTTTGGTTTAGACCATTAGTTTCATGTAGGGTCTATTCCTACCCCTAGGGGCATATATAGTAATGCAGACCCATGAACCCTCAGGTCGAGGTCCATGCAGGATCAATCTAAATCTTCCCCAGAGTCAAGTTGACTCTTCGATTTTCCCTCGGGAATATCTCATACACACACGGCATATCCACAGGTCCTTATGAATTGATCCTATGTGAACAAACATCAGGCACCAACCCAAATCTCCTTGACCACAATAACATCGCACCCTTCACTAATTCAGGACTTCGGGTCTCACAATTTCGCGATCCCTATTATCGAGTTTCTTGGCCCTCTGCTGTCAAAACCCAAGATACTGATTCGTCTAAATGTTTGGCCGCGTCCTCCTCCACAACCGTATCGCATTTCATGATTTCGGGAATTCCGAAACAAGGAACCCCTATCTATTGTCTTCGAAAGTGATGAAATCCTGAACCCCGATGCGTTCAACAAAGGTTGGCTCCCCTATGGGACTTTTCATCGATTCAGAGTTTCGGACTTTGCGTCTTCACGAATCTTGATGCAAGGCTTCCGACTCTCCACCCTACAAAACCCAGAAATAGTCAACGAAGTTTTGACTCTGCCTAGCGACAAGTACACCACCTGTCTTCTTCATTGTATTTTATCTCTGACATAGATTCTTGCCACCTGTCACTCCATGCTTTTCATCTTTCTAGATTTGAATTAACATCCGACAGTCGTTCATCTACACTTCGAATTTATGAACCCCGATTTACCAAAATGATATTGACAACTCAACAGTTACGGTCAATGATCATCGTTGAATCCTGGACCCCACGGGATGGTTTTTTCCAACCCTTATCTGACCTAGAACTCCTTTGGATCCTACGGTCCTCACGAATTCGTGAGTTCTCCATGGAGAATTCTGACCACTCGTTTCCTCCTTGACAACTCCTTCGAAATGAACCGGTGTTCTTCCACTGGAACTCAACTTCTGCGAGACATTTTCAATATCTGTCTTCCTTTGGATACTTTCAAAGGTACTAACCCTTCTGATCTTTCACTTGAAACTCAATTCTCAAAAGGACCCTTGCGCGCACTCCTTGCAACAGAATTTCAAATACTTCTAAGTATTTGATTATTCGACTCTGTGCACTCCCTGCAACATTAGTCCTTCAACTCTCCTCTTGGTTGATAAGTTCTATCTTTCAACCAGCCTGCGCACACCTTGCACGGCCTCTGTGCTTCACTTGCCCTTCTGCTGGAATGAGAACAGAAGTATCCCTCCTAAGCTTTCAAAGATAAACCCTGAACCTTTGTTAATGCCCTTCTTGCGGACGTTTCACTGCACTCCTTGCAGGAACTCTCACTTAAGAAGAGAAACAATTGAAACTCATTCTCTTTCTCTCTCAAACTTCAAACATTGAACATGAAATCATACATACACAACATATCATCATAACAAATGCATAACAAAGAGAATAAAATAACTGCAAGCATATCATTCACCATGTATAAACATAAAACATCATAACACCATGAAATCTGGCTCAAAGCTTCATATATTAATTCAAAGATCCTGTACATGGGTTCTTCTCTACAACTCTCTGCTACAGCTCTATCCTTCTACTCTTTGCTAATGATACAATTACTCTTCTATGATACAAAGGTGAGGGTGTCTATATCCGTTTTCCCTCTTACTTCCTAAACTGTCTAATCTATGATTCACATCTACCTACTTTCATTAATTACACATAAATGCCTTTACATTCTACAGATGAGAGTGAATCGCTCATGATCTGTTTACAATATGAAAGTACGCTTCCCTTTAACCATTACATTAATGCTCCAAAAACATTTCAAAAATGTGCACTGGTGGTCTTCCATCTGTCTTCCACCTTCACGCTCATTTGGTTGCTGACTATTTACGATGCTCCTGCATCATACTCTCTTGACTGAAAATTGTCATGAACTCTTGTTCATGATCTCTTGCACAGTCTGTTCATGCTTATGAATTTCTACCTCATCTTCCCAACTGGCATCTTCAGCTGGATGCCTCTTCCATTTGATAAAGTATTCAAAATACTCTTTCCTCCTGGTCTTCCTGTTGACCCTCTTGTCAATTATTTTTTCCATCTATGGTTTTTTAGCTACAGGCATTTGTTTGGTCCATTGAACCTCCGTCTTTTCATCCTCTTCTCCTGTTTATTCAGCTCTGTAAGGGTACAAGTCCACAACATTGAATATCGACGAAATTATGATCCCATCGAGTAATTCAATTTCATATGCATTTGCCCTGAATTTCCTTATGACTCTGCATCGACCAATATTTTTAATCTTTAGTTTGTTATATGTTCCCCTTGGGAAACTTTCCTTCCTCGGATGTGAAAGAATCAAATCACCAACTTCAAATTCAAGTTCTCATTTGTGTTGATCTGCTCTGCGCTTGTATTCTTGATTTGAACTCTGCAATCGCTCCTTAATTTGGTTGTGAAGCTCCTTCATTGCTTCTCCAAAGTCCTCTGCACTAGCACTTCTGAATTCATTTTGTTCCACATCTCTCAATTCAAAAACTCCCCTTGGATGCATTCCATATACAATATAGAATGAACTCTGCCATGTCTTCTGTTGGACAAATCATTATAAGCAAATTTCACCTGTGGCAGAATGCGCTCCCATTGACTGTGGTGTTCAGCCACTAGGCTCCTCAACAAATCTCCCAAGCTCCTGTTCACAACTTCTGTCTGCCCATCCATCTGAGGATGATAATATGAGCTCAAAGACAAACTTGTCCCCATCTTCTTCCATAAAATCCTCCAGAAATGTCCTATGAACTTGGCATCTCAATCAGAAACAATACTCTTTGGCAAGCCGTGAAGTCTGACGACTTCCTTGAAAAACAGGTTCGCAATATGAGTTGCGTTGTTGGTTTTTTAGCATGGTATGAAATGTTCCATCTTGGAAAATTTGTCGACTACCACAAAGATCGAATCAAATCCTTATTGTGTCCTTGGCAATCCCAATATAAAATCTATGCTCACTGCATCCCATGACCTTTCTGGTATGGGTAATGGCTAGTATAACCCTGTGTTCTTCCTTTTTCCTTTAGTGTGCTGACAAATTCTGCACCTGTCCACAAATATCTTAACATTTGTCCTCATCCCTGGCCAAAAATACGAGCCATTTAGCTTTGAGAACGTCTTATCGTGACCAAAGTGTCCGACCAATCCTCTATTATGTTTCTCCTTCAGCAGATTCTCCCTTATGGAGCATTTTGGAATACATAGTTGATTGCCCCTGAATAATAATCCATCCTGGATCATATATTCGGTCCATTAGCTGTTTTCCCTAAGACATATATTCTCAGACGCCTCATATGCTTCCTTAAAATCTGGATCATCACTATACATCTCTTTGATGTTATCAAAACCCAAAGTCTTGACTCTAAATTCCTGCATAAACAAACATTTCTTGCTCAAAGCATCAACAACTCTGTTAGCAGTTCTAGAAATATGTTTAATTACAAAAGTAAAATTATGCATGTATTCAACCCATTTAGCATGCTTTTGGTTCAACTTCTCCTATCGAGTCACAAATTGTAAAGCATGATTATCACTGTACAAAACAAACTCTTTAGGAACCAAATAGTGTCTCCATTTCTTCAGCGCTTGTATGACAACATACAATTCTTTGTCATATGTTGAGTACTTGATCTTCGCGTCATTCAGCTTCTCACTGAAGTATGCAATTGGCCTATCATCTTGGCTCAAGACCACTCCAATTGCAAACCCACTCGTGTCACATATGTCCTGAAATGTTTTGATAAAATCTGGCAAAACTAGAATTGGCTGCTTCGTGATTTTCTTCTTCAGCAGGTTGAAACTCTTTTATGCTTCCTCTGTCCAATGAAAATATTTGTGTTTTTTCTTCACCGTATCCATCATTGGTGCGCTAATTCCACTAAAATTCTCGATGAATTTCCTATAGAAACTTGTCAAGACATGGAAGCTTCGAACTTCAAACAAGCTCTTCGGCCATGGCCAATTATTGATCACTTCTACTTTATCCTTTTCCTTGTTCAACTCATTTGCAGAAATAACAAAACCCAAATAAATTAGGTTCATCCTCATAAATGATTATTTCTTCATATTTATCAGCAACTTCTCTTGCTTTAATCTCCTCATCACTGCAACTAAATGCTTCTAGTGTTCTTCATCGCTCTTGCTGAAAATCAGTATATCATCAAGATATATGATAACGAATTTCCTAATGAAATCCTTCAGGAATTCATTCATCAATCTCATGAAAGTACTAGGCAC
>JZKD02S2302000.1:96890-121612 GCA_000966675.3 Picea glauca | reverse complement strand
ATTACCTTTTAAACAATTAGTTACTTTGTTATTATATTTATCATCACAGTAGATAAAAATGGACATGTATTTAAAAATCAATTATATAAGTATACTTAACAATAATTACAAATTTTATAAAGAATAATCTGTGATTGTGAAGGACACCAATCCTCTTTAGAGCACCAACTCTTGGAGACACAAATCCCCTTCTTTAGGGAACCAACCCTACGAAGCATCGAATCCATTGTTTTTAGGGAACCGACCTTAGGAAGCACCAAATCCCCTATTTTTAGGGCACCAACCCTAGGAAGCACCAACTTCCTTGTTTTAGGTAACCAAACCTAGGAAGCACCAACTCCCTTATTTTCACACTTTACCTAGAAAAGGATATGAATCCTTCCTTTCTCCTCCTTTCCACTGATCCAAAATGGATCCAGGAAGGCAAAAATTTCAAAGTTATTGGAATTAGATTAAACCAATGCCATTGTGTAGGGCTCTTCATCCTAATTCCAACCATGTATTTTTTTTTTCGAAAATGGACACTGTATATGAAAGTTATCGTGTTCTGAACTTTTTCCCAAACATGAAAAAAAGTGAAAGTCAAAGTCAAAGTCAACATATAAAAGTCAACTAATGACATCAACAATAGGTCATGATGATGTCATGATGACATCAGTAGGGTGATGTGGCAGCACCAGGAGCTGACATGTGTCAATCAAATTTGGCATTTTCGGACTGAGTTGGCACCGTACAGAAGTGACACATGGAATTGTACGGAAGTGCCCCGTGGTAGTACGAATGCTAACGTGGCAGGGAGACATGTGCCAGTAATGATGTTGGCATGGTAGGGTGACATGTGGTGGTATGGATGATGACATGATAGGGTGACATGTGTCACTATACGAACGTGGCACGTGGAAGTACAAAAGGATGATGTGGCACTGTACGAAAGTGAAACATGGCAGTACGAAAGGATGATGTGGCATTGTATGAATGCGACACATCGAAGTACGAAAGAATCACATGGCACTATATGGACGATGAAATGGTAGTTGACTGGGCATGTTGATGTGGACCAATGAGGAGGCACCACGTGGCACCTTCTGGAAGGCCAAACCTAGCAGTTTCCACCAAATCTGGAAGTTTCCACCAAATCTTGTGGAATCTCACTAAATATGGCTGACTGTTGCTAAATTTGGTTAATTGTTGCTAAATATGGCTAACTATCTCTAAATTTGGTGGAGTATGGCTTATTTAAATGGGCACAAAAATCAAGCAAAAATAATTTGGCACACAGTTCGAGACTGTATGGATCTGACAGGGCACAGCATTGGGATTCGTGTTGAGGGGAGGTGTCAAGGGCCTATTCAGAAGTAGGTCAATTTCATACTCAAAAGTTGCAGAATTTTGAGGGGAATTCGAATATGGCTTATGTTTTTGCATCAGAGTAGCCGAAAATAAAAGTGCCTCCAGAGCCCAAGTTGTCAAGTCAAGTATATCCGACTTTATACTCAAAAGTCTCAGAATTACCTGTTTCAGCCAATGGTGATGTCTGTTTCTGTCTAGAAGTTCCAGATATGGAAGGTGGTTTCAAGAGATATTTTGTAAGCCTTTCTTTTGTATTCTGAAAGCATTGAAGATTAATAAGAAGCCTTCCCCACTGAGATAAAGGCCTAGAGACGTAGGCAAACTTGTGTTGAAATCCGTTATCAATCTTGGTGTTATGGTTTTGTTGTTTTTCCTTATTATATGGTTGCAACATTATTTCATTAAGCTTCTTCTCTTAATTCCTAAATGGTAAATCAACTCATGCATAAACTTAACCATAGTATTTAAAATATCATTTTCAAATCACCCACCCACACTCCATAAGTATCTTTAGTTTTCCTTCTTAGACTCTACTTCTGATTTTGATCTTCTGATATGGACTACAAAGACTTTCTTATCACCATTATTTCTTGTTTATATATTCTTCCTATTGGTGTGAATTTTAAGCATTGCATCTCTTTGTTCGAACCATTGCATGTTTTCATTTAAATTAACAATAATAACTTCTATTATTAATATTACTATTAATAGTTTAAAGACTTCAAATCCCTTGTAAATTGTTCAACATTTTAATCCTTCACTGATTATTTTCTTGTTCTAGATTTGAATATCTATAGACAGTCACTTCCTTCAAACCATTATTTTCTTTGTGACCTTGGGCTCAAACCACAGGATTATCCATTTAAAGCATTGTTTTGTTAGCACTTTATTGTTTCCCCCTTATTCTCCTACATGAGATCGTATTCAAATTTCCAAGGGATTATTTAATTCTAGGCCCTTTTTCACTCCTTGTTAGATTCTTTACCTTATCACGTGACTGGTGTTGGAACCAAGTCCTCTGGTACTTCGTCCTTCAGGATTTTTGACCTTTGCAATCTTCCAAGTCCCCTGGAGTAAATTCCAATTAAGTGCGTATAATCTATTCACTAGTAGATCATACGATTTTGACTTAATCTTTGGTTGAGGGGATAGTCTGCGCAAACTCAAAAAGGTGTTTTGCTAATGGCATTATCATTGTGCACTTTTTGGATCTCGACCATGGATCTTTTGTCTCGATGGACGGTCATATCTTACTTCGGGGTTTCGACACTCCAAGACTCCAAGTTACTAGAAACTTGAAGTAGTTCAATTCTTCTATGGGTTTACCTACAAAATAAGTCATAACACGACGATGACCGCTTGTTTTCAGTTAACATCTCATGCTTACTCTATCCTTCCACTACACTTGATCTAATGGTCATGAGAGAACCTAGAGGATCTTAGATCAATGGCCAAATGTTAATTCACGACGTCAACCTTCGACACTTTGGGCATTTTTGTTTTTACAAGAAGCTAGACATCCCCGGAGCTTGTAATCCTAGAGTGACGTGGCTTGTTGATGTCATTGTTGACATAACACTGGTTGACTGGCTCCCACATATCACCTTGATTCATGACTTTCGTATACCTAATGTTCTAGCTAGACCTTTACACTTGTCACCAGTTGATTGGGCCATGTGTCATCTTTGTATTATGCCACATGTCTCCCTCCTGGATCAAGACTTTGCACTTTGTGGCTTCGAGAGTTTTAGTTGTTTGGGACTCCTCGTAATCCCAGGGTGGTCAACATCAATCTGTCTATTGCTTCCCTCACATGATCAAACGGTCTAGGGGAATCTTCATTATCCAAAAGCTCATTCTTAATTGGACGACTGACAGGATTTTGGTGATTCCAGGACTCCGAGATATTGTAGCTCCTTTCTACATCCATTTATCGTTGAAGCATCGAATGTATCTACCACCATAGATCTTCCCTTGTCTTGTTCTGATGGCCTTTTTTTACTCTGGGACTTCATGCCTTTGGCCCCACTTATCTGTAAGGTACCAGATCTATTATATTAGCGGAATAGAGAAATAATGTAGATAATAATACCGATATAGCAACAAAATATATAAATATTGTAGAGATAACAACATAATAACAAATTATATGGAACCACGACACCAAAATTATACCTTTATTGATAGGAAACAATGTTCACTTTCCTCTTTGAGGGGGAAACCTCCAATAGAGGAGAACTCTATTACAATAATTTTCCAAGAAAAAAATTCTCATACCCTCTACTCTTATTTATACTAAATCTATCTATCCAAAAGAACAATCTAGAGAAATATCCTTCTAGAAGAAGAAGCTTCTATTAGGTCTTCTTACAATTGACTTATTCCTCCTTATTTCTAGGCCTTATTAATATTGACCTTGATTACATGGAAATATATTATTCTACCCACTTGAGGGGTTAGGTAGGTTAGGTCCCTAACATGCCCTCCCCCTTAAAATCAACCTTGTCCTCAAGGCTTGAGATGAGGACATTGCTGCAAAATGTTAGCTATCTCCCAGGTGGCATCTGTAGGAGTTGTATCCTTCCATTGAACTAACACTTCCTTTATGGTGTGCCAATGAAGATGATGCTCACATTGGTCCAAAAATGATTGTGGCTGAAACCAGCTGGATCCTTCTTCATCCAACTCAAGAAGGCTGGTTTGATTTTGGCACTTAGTTCCAATAACCTTCTTTAAGAAGGAGACATGAGAAATAGTATGGAGCTTAGAAGAAATAGAGAAATCTAACCGAGAGGCCAACTATCCCACACACTTGAGAACTATATAAGGACCATAAAATTTGGGCGCCAATTTATGACAATGTTCGACCTTGAGTGAAGTTTGTTTATAAGGTTGTAGTCGAAGAAATGTTTGGTCTCCTTCAACAAATTGACATTCTGAGTGACCTTGATCGATTTGTTACTTCATGCGATTCTCAGCCATGATCAAATTCTCTTTGAGGGTATGGAGAATAACTTCTCAAACTGTAAGTGTTTGGTCAACCACCTCAACCTTCGAGACACCTAGCATGCAGGAGAGAACAAAAGGTGGATTTTTTCTATATACTACTTCAAAAGTAGTCATGCGAGTAGAGGTATGGTAAGAAGTGTTGTACCACCATTCAGCTAATGGTAACCACTGAGCCCATTGATTTTTCCTTTCATAGAAAAAACACCTCAAATAAGTCTCCAAACACTTGTTGACAACTTCAGTTTGACCATCAGTCTGGGGATGATAGGCAGTGTTGAGATGCAATTGGGTGCCCTGTAGCCTGAACAGTTCTTTCCAAAAACTGTCGGTGAAAGGGGGGTCTCAGTCAGAAACAATAGAATGAGGCATGCCATGAAGCTTGAAGATATGATCCATGAAAATTTGAGCCACAATGGATGCAGTAAATGGATGTTGAATAGCAACTAAATGATCATACTTGGAAAGATGATCAATTACCACCATGATGACTGAATTATTTCCTGATTTAAGTAATCCCACAATGAAATCCATAGACATATCCCTCAAAATAGTGGGTGGAATCAAATGTGGTTGGAGTGTGCTAAGGGCTTTGATTGTTTCTCCCATGTTACATTGACAAACATCACATTCCGCCCTAAAAGTGCGAACGTCCTTTTTGATACCATCCAAGAAAAAAGAACGTTTGATCCTGTAATAGGTTTTGGTAAACCCTTAGTGCCCAACTATGGGAGTAGCATGAAGCTCAAAAAGCAACGTGGATTTAATTTGGGATTGTTTACTTAAATACAAATGACCTTTGTAGTGAATCTCATCATTGTGCCAAGAGTACCTAGGGGAAACTGGAGAATTGTCTTGCAATTGTTGGATTAGATGTGAAATTTTAGGATCTTGTATCTAGTCCTGGTGAACAACTTAGAGCCAATATGGTACAATGAAGGATAGAGAGAACATGGACCCTTTATCTTCATATTTTCGAGAAAGAGTGTCAGCAACCACATTTTCTTTACCTTTCTTGTAAATTATCTCATAATCATATCCAAAGAGATTAATTACCCATTTTTTTTTTCTTTGGAGAGGAAGGTCGTTGCTCCATAAAATAATTGAGAATTTGATTATCTATCTTAATTTGGAAGCGTTGCCCCAAGAGGTAAGGGCGCTAGAGATCCACTGCATGCATAATAGTCAACATTTTCTTTTCATAGATTGATTGGCCCAAATGGCGTTTTGAAAATTGTTTGTTGGTAAAGGTCAAAGGTCTTCCCTCTTGCATAAGGACTGTTCCAATTCCTCTCCCAGAGGCATCAAATTCCAGGACAAAGTTATTTGTGAAATCAAGAAGGACCAAGAATGGAGTAGTGAAAATAGCCACCTTTAATGCTTGAAAGGATAGATTAGATGCGGGAGACCAAGCGAAAGAATTATTTTTAAGTAGAGAAATGAGAGGTGCCACAATATTTCCATAATTTTGAAAAAACTTGCGACAATAGCCTGTTAAAACTAGAAAACCATGCAATCTTTTGATAGTCTTGTGGCGAGGCCAATCCTGCATTGCTTCAATCTTCTTAGGATCCACCCAGAAACCAGCCTTGCCAACAATATGACCCAAGTACTCAACTTCTGAGGCGCCAAAGGAACATTTAGAGTGTTTGAGGAAAATTTTATGCTAAGAGAGTAGATGAAGAACTTGATCCACATGGGAAAGATGGGATTGCCAAGTTTTACTATAGATGAGAATATCATCAAAGAAAACTAAGCTAAAATGATGGAGAAAAGGATGGAAGACATTATTCATGAGGCTTTGGAAGGTGGAGGGGGAATTACACAAGCCAAAGGGAATGACCAAGAACTCATAGTGACCCTCATGAGTTTGAAAGGTTGTCTTGGGGATGTCAGTGTATTGCATACGTATCTGGTGGTATCCAGAATGAAGATCAAGTTTAGTGAAATACTAAGCACCACTCAACTCATCTAAGAGATCGTTAATGATAGGAATGGGAAACTTGTCCTTGATGGTGAGTTTATTGAGGGAACAAAAGTCAGGAAACATGCACCAAGTACCTTCTTTCTTAAGTACCGTGACCACGGAACAAGAATAAGGGCTAGTACTAGGGTGGATAACACCCACTTGTACTAATTGCTACACTATTTTCTCAATTTCATTCTTTTGGGAAAGGGGATGATGATAATGGGAAACATTGGGAGGATGATTGCCAGGAACAAGGGGTATGGAATGATCATGAACAACACGAGAAGGCGGAAGTCCCCGAGGAGTGGAAAAAACAACTTGGTGTTTGGAGAGAACAACCTGGAGGTCAGGATGAACATAGGGTGTCTCAATGATGTGAATATAGTGGATTGATAAATAATATCGGAGTGGACTTTCTTGAGGAGATTTTCCATGCGATGGGAACTAATGATCTCAGGAGAACCAACTATGAGACCTCTGAAGTGATACCTTTTTACCTGTTGTTGGAATTACATGGTTAATTATTTAAAATCCATAATAATGGGACCCAAAGTGCGTAACCATTCAACACCTAGCACAATGTCAAAACCTCCCATTTCAATGTAAAATATATGAGATTTCAGATGGTAATGTCCAATTTGAAGATGTACATTTTCTCAATGCCCACCACATTTCATGGACCCACCATTGGCTATCATGATTTGAAAATTATTGACAACACGAATATAGCAATTGGTTTCCTAGGCAATGTGACGATGAATAAAATTGTGGGTGCTACCACTGTTAACAAGGATGATGACCTTCCTATTCTTAATATATCCAATGAGCTTGAGGGTTTGTGGAGTAGAGAAGCTAGTGAGGGAATGCAAGGAAATGAGTGGTTCAACTTCAGGTGGGTCAGCGGGATCCTGGGTAGCATCAGGAAGGGAGGGCTCTTCAACAAGTGGAACGGTCACATCTTCGTCAGGAAAATATTCGGAAATGGCCATAAAAAGTTTTTGTTCATTACACGTGTGCCCCGGAAAATATTTTTCATCACAATTATAGAAAAGACCCTTCATTTAGCGTTCAACCATTTCATCCCTATTTAATTTATGGACCTTGATGGGTGTGATGGGGGGACTAGGATTAGAGGGTCGAGGGAGAGGACCTGTAACAACCTCCTCGTTACGACAACTCCGATACAGGTGCAAATTTTTTATTTTGTTTTTAAAAGTGTGTGTGCGTGGGTAAAAAGGAAACAGACACACTTGACGCTACGTCGCCACCCGACGACTAACAAGACGCAACCCTAATGATCACAACAAGAAGACATAAGGCACACCGCAAGTAGCTGCAAGCATTAACGACCATAGACATAAGGTGCACAACAAGTAACCGCAAACATTTAACGACATACCAGGTTATGCACAGTACGAACATAGAAGGAAGAATCCATAGTAGTAGATTTTACTATTTCTTCACAGGAAAGTAGGGCGTTTAATCTTAGTTCTCTGATCCAGAGAGAGAGAAGGTCAGATAGGCTCCTGGCCGACTACTCAGGTAGAAACTAGTAATCTCCGTCAGGTGTGTCACAAGAGTGGAAACCTTGCCTTTAAAGGGCCTGAGACTCTTGATACGGCACTGGATTCCTTACACAGAAAATAATCGCACACACAGACTTACATACTAAGGCTACATGGAGATGTCTACATCTCGCCCGACACGACTGACCCCATACTCAAATGACTCAGCCAAGTACAAAACTAAATAGACGCACGACCGCAACCTCTATGGAAGGTGCAGAACAAAAGGACTCAACAACGACCAACCATTATTACGGCAAGGCATTATCTCTGCCTCCATTAGACTTAATTACCAACACGTTATTCCCTTAAATTTCCACTAGTCGAAGAGTTGCCAATTCTACCCTTAAATAATGTAAAATCAATTTCTTGCAAGTTCCCAACACTAATGAAAAATAACTGATTGTATAGCATTAATAATTCACATAACATACTACTGATTTACCTACAATACATTATAAATAAGTCATGTCAAAATTTACCTTCAAATCTTATCAAGTGGGTAAGTATCAAAATGGACAAAATTGACCTAAACTCCAATAAACATAATATATGATAGATAAAAACGTATTAGAAGATAAATAGGAAAGGTCCCAACACTGAGATGTCATTGAATAATCTACCATACTACCATTTTACATCGCCATACAGGCTAGCATCATTACATTTATAATATAAGGTCTTTGTAATTTAGCTGACTATTATCAAAATAAACTACAATGATATCATCTAGCAACTTACAAATTATCTAATCCATTACTTAACATTTCCATTAAACAAGTAACGTAGAAATTAACCTTGTCATAAGATTAGCATTAAATTTAATCAATACATTATTTCAAACTTTACCATGAACAACAATGGTAATTGAAACGAGCCTTATCCTAAATATTGGTATTAATACCACATCATTACATAGTTGTTAAATCCACCATAATATCACTAATGACCAAAAACTTTACAATACTAATTGCAATTAGAAAAGGGCAATGACATACTTCTATGAGCTATCCTACACTAACATTTCTAACAATCTGATAATTCAAACTTTACTCTTACATAATTCGGAACCACCTAATACCGTGACGTTACTTACCCTATCCCTCAAATAAATTTCAGAAACATTCCTACAAATAATTAACCTTACTCTTGTTCTCCCGCCTTGCATTATGATGACCAAGACAACACCCTTTTAACACTAACTTCACATTCTGTTACGCATATCTTTTGTACCAGCAATCTGACACAGGATCATGTAATTAAGTGCTTTCTTAATATTAAAATATATTATCCTTACCTTTACAGCTCACCACCTCCAATATGTTCCCGAAACAGTCAATTCTCCTTAATCATTACCTGGACATAACAATACTAAAAGAAAAATATACTCTGGGATACATTCTAAAATTGTCCCGATAAACAAGGATACACCAGATCCAAGCACGTGGAGGGTCGGTTGGGAAAATGTTGCGCGCATGCCAGGTATCGCAAGCCAAAGGGTAGTTTTGCAGGAGCGATTTAAGGCCACTGCTGGATGGCAGAATCTCAGGAATTACACAGCTGGTAAGGGTGGAAATTGAGATTTTCAAAGACAGCGGAAAAAACAATAAGGTTCGTTTACTGACAGAAGTTAAGAATCCCGACCGGCAATCGGCCTCTACAGACATCCATATCGAATTTCTCTCACACGATTTTCTAGTTTAACACTTTAATAAAACAACACTAATTTGACATGGTCCAACCCTAACATTACCTATGATTCATATTATAAGAACAATACTCTCATGTGACTCAAGACACTATATCATAAGGTCTTTACCCTTATACCTTACACCAATAATCCAAGCATAAATAGTTTCCTTCTTTAAATGGGTACATAACACAAATCCCTTCTTAAATAAATGGTTACACATATATAAGTCCCTTCTTAAGTAAATACACTGACCAACTAGGCTTCGAAATATTTTAATTATCGCAAATACTCTGTCTGTTACAGCTCACCATCATTCTTGAATTAAAAATAAACAACTTCGAATTAAAATTTATCTACGGTGACGGAACATTCAAGATTACATAAATCTAAATGTCTAAATGTCACCATTACTATAACTACTTCAATTCACAAACATTCACGCATTAATAAATAAATGGGATGGATTACCGAAATGTAAACAGAATATTCAAGATTTCGGAAAGGTGACAGCGTATTACATTCTACTGCCATAGTGATGCAATTGGGAAGACAACCTATTACCTCTTAATATAGTCTAACCCTAAGTTCCCTTTATTTTTAAGACAACACCATTACCTCTGCGAACTAGGATAACCCAATAAAATGAAATTAGCTCTTACATATTACTATAACAATGATAATTACAGTAACGTTGCTTTTACCCAATAATGTACAATTTGGGCTATCCATAATAATAAGTTCCAGCATCATCCGCTAAAGGAACAAGGTCTTTACCATCCGAGTTACTGTCACATTGTAGTAGATTTAAAACACCCAAAAAATCAACGCCCACAGTAGATTTAAACGCCCACCATCATTCAAACAATACTCAGCATTCAAAACAATACTCAGTAGATTTAAAACGCCCACAAAAAAAAATCAAACGCCCACAGTAGATTTAAAACGCCCGCCATCATTCAAAACAATACTCGGCAGCCAAACAATACTTAGTAGATTTAAAACGCCCACCAAAAAATCAAACGCCCACAACAAGGGTAAAACAAATTGCTAGAACCAGATTTACCCAATAGTTTATTTTCCTTCAGCAACCCGTCACTATATCCATATAAAACGAAATTGCCAGAAGAGATTTATCAGCGTGACCTTGCATAGTAAAACTTGTCGTTCAGGGGATTGAGACGCAAGGCTAGAGCTTACTCAGAAATTGCACAGTAACAGTTTACAGCATTGATAATTACACAAATTATTTGTTTTTTTTTTATCTAAAAATATTGCAGAGGTAAATAACTTTACTAACATAGGTAGGTAATAGAAGTAAGCCAATCAATCCATTACACCAATATATCGATCCTAGCATAAACAGTACTGCATCCTAATCTACTAAAGTACAGTCATACCGTTGCCTCAACGCCATCATCGAGTGTTGTCCGCACGCTCCATCCCGCTCCTGCTTGCTGACTGTCAAGACTACACCGGTACCTCCCAGCCAATCACTAGGGGTACTTTGCTTCCCCCTTATCCCCCCGAGCCGCAAAGGGGCCACACAATCCAAAAGGTATGCCTAGCTTCCCATCTCGCCTCGCAAGGCTGAGCTACCACTCCAATATAAGCTGAGAAAATCCCAACTCCTCACAAGCAATTAGTCCAGTCCCAAATTCGGCAGCGTAACGTTGCGCTAATAGCCGACCCCCTTTTTCCCCTCATCCCCCTTTCTTTTATAGATTTTTGAGACCCCCCCTTCCCCTATATCACATTTAATTTAAGTTTTAATGAAAACCCTGTAAAAATTCTCTGTCTTACAAGTGTCACTCATCCCCCCAGGTTTCTCCAAAATTATTTTCTTTAAATTTATTAAAAGGCTCATTTCCCTATTTTTTTATTATTCCCTTTCTTTCCTTTTTTTTTTTTAACCAAAAAGGTAATGCGCTACTTAATCTTTTCATTTTATTTTTAAATTCACAACTTTTTATACTCCCGCACGTTAAATAATTTTATTACTTATTAATTGTCTATGTTTCCTTTATTACTTAGTTTCCCTATTTTTATTAATCCCTTCTTTTCTTTTCTTTTAAACCAAAAAGGTAAATGCGCTAGATAATCTTTTCATTTATTATTTATTTAATATCTTTAGTTCTTTCACAAGTTAGGAATTAATTTCTTCTTTGTAAAATTTTAAAACCATTAGTTTTATTTTAAATCTTACCCTCGTCATCACCCCAAGAATTTTATGAAGACCCAACTATTACTTAGGTGGGGTTTTTTTTAAATTGTTATTTTTATTCCAGGGTATGTTCTTAAGGTTAGACTAAAATTTTACCCTAAAAGTTTTAGACTTAGTACTTAGATTCTGAACTGGGCGACACTGGGTTAGGGAAGTTGTTTAAGGATTTTTTTTAAGGCGTTATTGTCTTAGGGCCATCTAGGTTTGTTTCTTCATCATCATCAATGCGGCGTGCCCTTCAGGACGCACTATGTGCTCCAAGGGTGCCACTCACCTCATCTGTTTCTTTCGTGCGACGTGCCCTTCAGGATGCACCACGTGCTCCAAGGGTGCCACTCGCCAACTTGTGTTTCTTTTGCACGACATGCCCTTCAAGATGCACCACGTGCTCCAAGGGTTAAACTCGCCAACTTTTGTTTCTTTTGCGCGATGTGCCCTTCAGGATGCACCACGTGCTCCAAGGGTGCCACTCGCCGACTGGACTAATTGGCAGACATCTATAACACCTGGAATCAACACTCCGCCAGGTGAACTTATGGGAGACTAAGGGCTCTAAGGAATAAGGCCCCCGCCTTATTGTGCACCCCTTAAAATCATCGTGAGCGATTGTCGCAGTCTGCCCTCACGGCATCGTGGATTCTCTCTATAACTAGGTAATCGTTAACCTACAGTTCAAGCCACGGTGGGAGTGCTAGTAGGCTGTGGCAAGGCTGTTGTCCACACCTCTCGGTCAACCTCTCTATAAATCATGTGTGGCCCCTTTACTCCATATGTGAGACTGATCGACAAGCTATCGTCAGCTTGCATCATCAACAATTGTGTCAAAACATGTCAATCATAAAATCAATGAAATATCACAGTAAATAAATCAACCCAATTAGCACACTCCCTGACTCAATCCAAAGTCCAAGGGGTTCCACCGATGCCTCTGCATCATCAAGGTCCAAAACCCTGCACACTCAATAAAACTGAGTCAATAGCACCTGTCTACATCAAATAGTAAAACATCATGTCATCTATCATAACGCATCATAATCAAGTATAAATGTTTTAACATCTAAAAAGTTCAGATCACTTGTGAGCAAGTGTCCTCAAATAATAAGTTTTCTCAGTGCGCCAGAGCGGGATGTTACATACACCCCCTCTTGGTCTAAACTTTGTCCCGAATTTTCTCAGTATAAATGCCGAAATAAAAGTATCACAGTGTCATAAGTCTATCTATCAGACAAAAATGGAAACTGTTGGCGCATATCATATGCGTCCTCCCAGGTCACCGAGTGTGGACTATAACTGTCCCACTAGACCTTGACCTGATCTACCGTTCGATGTCATAACTGTCGAACTCGATGATCTAATATGTGGACCGACTCAGCCGTGAGCGCTCCCTCGTCCGATACCTACAAGGAACTCATGTCAATCACGTGTGTAGGATCACTAATATAATGTCTCAAAACAAATACATGAAAAACATTGTGCATACACCTCAAAGAATCAGGCAAGGCTAGTCGATATGCCACAGGCCCCTTTCTCTCCATGATCTTGAAAGTTCCCACGAACCTAGGAGAGAGTTTAGCTCCCTTACCAAACTTGATCGAACTCTTATGCGGTTTAACCCGCAAGAAGACTCGATCGTCGACCTCGTAACTACGGTTGACTCGATGCGCATTGGCATAACTCTTCTGTCGAACCTGCGCTTCCTTAATCCCTTGTCTTATGGTTTGCATTTGATCTTCCATTTCTTGGATCGCTTCTGGTCCCACCAAGACCCTATCCTCAAGTTGATCCCAATCTCAAGGGCGTCCGACACGGTCACCCATAAAGAAACTCAAAAGGCGCCATCTTAATGGTTCTCTGGTAACTGTTGTTGTAAGCGAACTCTACTAGAGGCATGAATTCCTCCCAACACTTTTGTTGGTCCATCACATACATGCGCAACATGTCTTTCAAGGTCTAGTTCATTCGTTCGGTCTGTCCATCAATCTATGGGTGATATGCAGTACTAAAATTTATTTGAGTTCCCAAGGCCTCTTGGAAACTCGTCCAAAATCGTCCAGTAAACACTGATCCTTGATTGGATATAATCTTCTTAGGCACACCATGCAGCCTCACAATATCACTGATGAAAATTCTCACTATGTCAGGTGCCTAATACGTCGTACGCATAGGAATAAAGTGAGAACTCTTCGTCAGAGTGTCTACTACTACAAAAATCAAGTCGTGTCTCCTTGCCGTCAGTGGTAATCCAACAATAAAGTCCATCGAAATAACTTCCCATTTCGATTCTGGAATGGCATGTGGTTGAAGTAATCTTGTCGTGTGTCTATGTTCAGCCTTTACTTGCTGACACTCTAGACATCTGGCCACATAGTTGACTATGTTAGCCTTCATTCCCTTCGAGAAGAATAAGGGTTTAAGGTATGCCCTCATCTTCGTGACTCCTGGGTGAGCCATGTAAACTTCTCTATGAGCCTCGCTCAGGATCAACATCCTCAACTCGTCGTTTGGTGGTACGTAAACCCAACCTCTAAACCTCAATAACCCATCACTATCAAAATAAAATCCCTCATATCATGGTATCATCATTGGGTTTTGTCCAATAAAATCCTCAACTTCTTTGTACCAGTCATCGTCATGTTGTAAAGTGAGAATATTCTCACGTAGATTCATCTGAAGAGGCAACATCAAAAAGATGTGTGGTCTTCGACTCAAAGCATCATCCACTTGGTTCACGGTTCCCTTTATGTAAGTAATCTCGAAGTCGTACTCGCTAAACAATTCCAACCAACGTCATTGTCACGCGTTCAGGTCGCTTTGCGTGAAAATGTCTTTCAGCCCACAATGATCAGTCCTTAATTCAATTTTTTGTCCAACCAGGTAGTGTCTCCAAACCTTCAAGGCATAAACGATGGCTAATAACTCCAAATCGTGCGTCGCGTAGTTCTCCTCATGCCTTCTCAGCTTCCTCAAAATGTAAGCAATCACTCATCCATCTTGCATCAAGACTCCGCCTAAACCTTCCATGGATGCATCAGTGCATGCCAAGAAGTCTGCGTCCATGTCAGGGACCTTTAGTATCGGCGTTGTTGTCATCAACTCTTTAAGCCTCCGAAATGCTTCCGCGCATTTCTCCGTCCAGACAAACTTCTTGTTTTTCTTCTGCAATTCTGTGATCGGATTTGCTATCTTCGAAAATCCCTCGACAAACTGTCGATAGTATCATGCTAAACCCATAAAAACTACACACTTCTATGACATTTGTCCATGCAGGCCATTCCATAATAGCCTCAACCTTCACTGGATCCATGGCGATACCTTCGCCGGAGATGACATGCCCTAAGTATTGAATCCTCGATTGATAAAAAGAGAATTTGGACAACTTCCCATATAGTTCATGCTCTCGTAAACACTATAGTACCAAGCGCAAGTGCTTGTCATGCTCCTCTGTCATCCAAGAGTAGATCAAATATCGTCAATGAATACTTGGATGAACTTGTCCAAGTACTCCTGGAACACCCCGTTCATCAAACTCATGAATACCCCTAGGGCGTTTGTCAGTCCAAACGGTAAAATAGTAAACTCGTAATTTCCAAATCTAATCTTGAAGGCGGTCTTAGGGACGTCATCCTCCTTGATCCGTAACTGGTGATACCCTGATCACAAATCAATCTTGGAGAACACCGTTGCACCTCTCATTTGATCAAATAGATCGTCAATTCTAGGTAAGGGATACTGATTCTTGATCGTAGCCTTGTTTAGTTGACAATAGTCAATGCAAAGCCTCCACGATCCGTCCTTCTTTCGTATGAAAATAAATGGTGCACCCCACGATGATACACTAGGGCATATCAGTCCCAGGTCCAACAACTCCTTCAATTGCATTTTCAACTCTTGCAACTCTGGGGTCGACATCCGATAAGGCGTTCTTGCTATCAGTTTGGTCCCTGGTTTCAGGTCTATGGTAAACTCCAGTTCCCTTTCCGGTGGCATCCCAGGTAACTCTTCTAGAAATACATCCACAAACTCTCTCACCACCAGAAGGTGTTCTAGACCATCTGCTACTCCCTTTTCGTTTAACGCAAGGATTGCATAAAGCTTGCACCCCTTGCGCATACTCTTCCGTAACTGTAAGGAAGAGACGAACCTCAGGGAAACTCCCTGGTTTCGTCCTACAATCACTCATCTATGTCCTATCGGCTGATCAGCGCCTCTGACATGTGCTGAAAAGATCTCATCATTCCCATGACATCGCCAACTGCGATCTTCTCCCGTCCGAGAACCTGCTCGCCTCCCTGAGGGTTAGACCCCTCAGGCATGGATGCTACTGGAGGCATCACGTCTCCTCCCCTAGCACCCCGTCGTCTACCTCCACGACATCCTCTAACCATAATAACCTGCACGGACATAATCAACTCGATTAGAAATAGCATCTCAATCAAATCATGTCATGGAAGCTGTAGTGAATCCCAAGTCGCGGGTCGAACCGGCTCTGATACCATATGTAACAACCTCCTCGTTACGACAACAACTCCGATACAGGTGCAAATTTATTATTTTGTTTTTAAAAGTGTGTGTGCGTGGGTAAAAAGGAAACAGACACACTTGACGCTACGCCACCACCCGACGACTAACAAGACGCAACCCCGATGATCACAACAAGAAGACATAAGGCACACCGCAAGTAACTGCAAGCATTAACAACCATAGACATAAGGCACATAACAAGTAACTGCAAACATTTAATGACATACCGGGTTATGCACAGTACGAACACAGAAGGAAGAATCCATAGTAGTAGATTTTACTATTTCTGCACAGGAAAGTAGGGCGTTTAATCTTAGTTCTCTTCTCCAGAGAGAGAGAAGGTCAGATAGGCTCCTGGCCAACTGCTCAGGCAGAAACTAGTAATCTCCATCATGTGTGTCGCAAGAGTGGAAACCATGCCTTTAAAGGGCCTGAGACTCTTGATACGGCACTGGATTCCTTACACAGAAAATAATCGCACACACAAACTTACATACTAAGGCTACATGGAGATGTCTACATCTCGCCCAACACGACTGACCCCATACTCAAATGACTCAGCCAAGTACAACACTAAATAGATGCACGACCGCAACCTCTATGGAAGGTGCAGAACAAAAGGACTCAACAACGACCAACCATTATTACGGCAAGGCATTATCTCCGCCTCCATTAGCCTTAATTACCAACCCGTTATTCCCTTAAATTTCCACTAGTCGAAGAGTTGCCAATTCTACCCTTAAATAATGTAAAATCAATTTCTTGCAAGTTCCCAACACTAATTCAAAATAACTGATTGTATAGCATTAATAATTCACATAACATACTATTGATTTACCTACAATACATTCTAAATAAGTCATGCCAAAATTTACCTTCAAATCTTATCAAGTGGGTAAGTATCAAAATGGACAAAATTGACCTAAACTCCAATAAACATAATATATGATAGATAAAAACATATTAGAAGATAAATAGGAAAGGTCCCAACACTGAGATGTCATTGAATAATCTACNGTTTAACACTTTAATAAAACAACACTAATTTGACATGGTCCAACCCTAACATTACCTATGATTCATATTATAAGAACAATACTCTCATGTGACTCAAGACACTATATCATAAGGTCTTTACCCTTATACCTTACACCAATAATCCAAGCATAAATAGTTTCCTTCTTTAAATGGGTACATAACACAAATCCCTTCTTAAATAAATGGTTACACATATATAAGTCCCTTCTTAAGTAAATACACTGACCAACTAGGCTTCGAAATATTTTAATTATCGCAAATACTCTGTCTGTTACAGCTCACCATCATTCTTGAATTAAAAATAAACAACTTCGAATTAAAATTTATCTACGGTGACGGAACATTCAAGATTACATAAATCTAAATGTCTAAATGTCACCATTACTATAACTACTTCAATTCACAAACATTCACGCATTAATAAATAAATGGGATGGATTACCGAAATGTAAACAGAATATTCAAGATTTCGGAAAGGTGACAGCGTATTACATTCTACTGCCATAGTGATGCAATTGGGAAGACAACCTATTACCTCTTAATATAGTCTAACCCTAAGTTCCCTTTATTTTTAAGACAACACCATTACCTCTGCGAACTAGGATAACCCAATAAAATGAAATTAGCTCTTACATATTACTATAACAATGATAATTACAGTAACGTTGCTTTTACCCAATAATGTACAATTTGGGCTATCCATAATAATAAGTTCCAGCATCATCCGCTAAAGGAACAAGGTCTTTACCATCCGAGTTACTGTCACATTGTAGTAGATTTAAAACACCCAAAAAATCAACGCCCACAGTAGATTTAAACGCCCACCATCATTCAAACAATACTCAGCATTCAAAACAATACTCAGTAGATTTAAAACGCCCACAAAAAAAAATCAAACGCCCACAGTAGATTTAAAACGCCCGCCATCATTCAAAACAATACTCGGCAGCCAAACAATACTTAGTAGATTTAAAACGCCCACCAAAAAATCAAACGCCCACAACAAGGGTAAAACAAATTGCTAGAACCAGATTTACCCAATAGTTTATTTTCCTTCAGCAACCCGTCACTATATCCATATAAAACGAAATTGCCAGAAGAGATTTATCAGCGTGACCTTGCATAGTAAAACTTGTCGTTCAGGGGATTGAGACGCAAGGCTAGAGCTTACTCAGAAATTGCACAGTAACAGTTTACAGCATTGATAATTACACAAATTATTTGTTTTTTTTTTATCTAAAAATATTGCAGAGGTAAATAACTTTACTAACATAGGTAGGTAATAGAAGTAAGCCAATCAATCCATTACACCAATATATCGATCCTAGCATAAACAGTACTGCATCCTAATCTACTAAAGTACAGTCATACCGTTGCCTCAACGCCATCATCGAGTGTTGTCCGCACGCTCCATCCCGCTCCTGCTTGCTGACTGTCAAGACTACACCGGTACCTCCCAGCCAATCACTAGGGGTACTTTGCTTCCCCCTTATCCCCCCGAGCCGCAAAGGGGCCACACAATCCAAAAGGTATGCCTAGCTTCCCATCTCGCCTCGCAAGGCTGAGCTACCACTCCAATATAAGCTGAGAAAATCCCAACTCCTCACAAGCAATTAGTCCAGTCCCAAATTCGGCAGCGTAACGTTGCGCTAATAGCCGACCCCCTTTTTCCCCTCATCCCCCTTTCTTTTATAGATTTTTGAGACCCCCCCTTCCCCTATATCACATTTAATTTAAGTTTTAATGAAAACCCTGTAAAAATTCTCTGTCTTACAAGTGTCACTCATCCCCCCAGGTTTCTCCAAAATTATTTTCTTTAAATTTATTAAAAGGCTCATTTCCCTATTTTTTTATTATTCCCTTTCTTTCCTTTTTTTTTTTTAACCAAAAAGGTAATGCGCTACTTAATCTTTTCATTTTATTTTTAAATTCACAACTTTTTATACTCCCGCACGTTAAATAATTTTATTACTTATTAATTGTCTATGTTTCCTTTATTACTTAGTTTCCCTATTTTTATTAATCCCTTCTTTTCTTTTCTTTTAAACCAAAAAGGTAAATGCGCTAGATAATCTTTTCATTTATTATTTATTTAATATCTTTAGTTCTTTCACAAGTTAGGAATTAATTTCTTCTTTGTAAAATTTTAAAACCATTAGTTTTATTTTAAATCTTACCCTCGTCATCACCCCAAGAATTTTATGAAGACCCAACTATTACTTAGGTGGGTTTTTGTTTAAATTGTTATTTTTATTCCAGGGTATGTTCTTAAGGTTAGACTAAACTTTTACCCTAAAAGTTTTAGACATAGTACTTAGATTCTGAACTGGGCGACACTGGGTTAGGGAAGTTGTTTAAGGATTTTTTTTAAGGCGTTATTGTCTTAGGGCCATCTAGGTTTGTTTCTTCATCATCATCAACGCGACGTGCCCTTCAGGACGCACTATGTGCTCCAAGGGTGCCACTCACCTCGTTCGTTTCTTTCATGCGACGTGCCCTTCAGGATGCACCACGTGCTCCAAGGGTGCCACTCACCAACTTGTGTTTCTTTTGCACGACATGCCCTTCAATATGCACCACGTGCTCCAAGGGTTCCACTCGCCAACTTGTGTTTCTTTTGAGCGATGTGGCCTTCAGGATGCACCATGTGCTCCAAGGGTGCCACTCGCCGACTGGACTAATTGGCAGACATCTATAACCCCTGGAATCAACACTCCACCAGGTGAACTTGTGGGAGACTAAGGGCTCTAAGGAATAAGGCCCCCGCCTTATTGTGCACCCCTTAAAATCATCATGAGCGATTTTCGCAGTCTGCCCTCACGGCATCGTGGATCCTCTCGAACTAGGTAATCGTTAACCTACAGTTCGAGCCACGGCAGGAGTGCTAGTAGGCTGTGGCAGGGCTGTTGTCCACACCTCTCCGTCAACCTCTCTAGAAATCATGTGTGGCCCCTTTACTCCATATGTGAGCCTGATCGACAAGCTATCGTCAGCCTGCATCATCAAAAATCATGTCAAAACATGTCAATCATCAAATCAATGAAATATCACAGTAAATAAATCAACCCAATTAGCACACTCCCTGACTCAATCCAAAGTCCAAGGGGTTCCACCGATGCCTCTAAATCATCAAGGTCCAAAACCTTGCACACTCAATAAAACTGAGTCAATAGCACCTGTCTACATCAAATAGTAAAACATCATGTCGTCTATCATAACGCATCATAATCAAGTATAAATGTTTTAACATCTAAAAAGTTTAGATCACTTGCGAGCAAGTGTCCTCAAATAATAAGTTTTCTCAGTGCGCCAGAGCGGGATGTTACATACACCCCCTCTTGGTCTAAACTTTGTCCCGAAGTTTCTCAGTATAAATGCCGAAATAAAAGTATCACAGTGTCATAAGTCTATCTATCAGACAAAAATGGAAACTGTTGGCGCATATCATATGCGTCCTCCCAGGTCATCGAGTGCGGACTATAACTGTCCCACTAGACCTTGACCTGATCTACCGTTCGATGTCATAACTGTCGAACTCGATGATCTAAGATGCGGACCGACTCAGCCATGAGTGCTCCCTCGTCCGATACCTACAAGGAACTCATGTCAATCATGTGTGTAGGATCATTAATATAATGTCTCAAAACAAATACATGAAAAACATTGTGCATACACCGCAAAGAATCAGGCAAGGCTAGTCGATATGCCACAGGCCCCTTTCTCTCCACGATCTTGAAAGGTCCCACGAACCTAGGAGAGAGTTTAGATCCCTTACCAAACTTGATCAAACTCTTATGCGGTTTAACCCGCAAGAAGACTCGATCGTCGACCTCGTAACTATGGTCGACTCGGTGCGCATTGGCATAACTCTTCTGTCGAACCTGCGCTTCCTTAATCCCTTGTCTTATGGTTTGCATTTGATCTTCCATTTCTTGGATCGCTTCTGGTCCCACCAGGACCCTATCCTCAAGTTGATCCCAATCTCAAGGGCGTCTGACACTGTCACCCATAAAGAAACTCAAAAGGCGCCATCTTAATGGTTCTCTGGTAATTGTTGTTGTAAGTGCACTCTACTAGAGGCATGAATTCCTCCCAACACTTTTTTTGGTCCATCACATACATGCGCAACATGTCTTCTAAGGTCTAGTTCATTCGTTCGGTCTGTCCATCAGTCTCTGGGTGATATGCAGTACTAAAATTTATTTGAGTTCCCAAGGCCTCTTGGAAACTCGTCCAAAATCGTCCAGTAAACACCGATCCTCGATCGGATATAATCTTCTTAGGCACACCATGCAGCCTCAAAATCTCACTGATGAAAATTATCGCTATGTCAGGTGCCTGATACATCGTACGCACAGGAATAAAGTGAGAACTCTTCATCAGAGTATCTACTACTACAAAAATCAAGTCGTTTCTTCTTGCCGTCAGTGGTAATACAACAATAAAGTCCATCGAAATAACTTCCCATTTTGATTCTGGAATGGCATGTGGTTGAAGTAATCCTGTCGTGTGTCTATGTTCAGCCTTTACTTGCTGACACTCTAGACATCTGGCCACATAGTTGACTATGTTAGCCTTCATTCCCTTCGAGAAGAATAAGGGTTTAAGGTATGCCCTCATCTTCATGACTCCTGGGTGAGCCATGTAAACTGCTCTATGAGCCTCGCTCAGGATCAACATCCTCAACTCGTCATTTGGCGGTACGTAAACCCGACCTCTAAACCTCAATAACCCATCGCTATCAAAAGAAAATCCCTCATATCATGGTATCATCATTGGGTTTTGTCCAATAAAATCCTCGACTTCTTTGTACCAGTCATCGTCACATTGTAAAGTGAGAATCTTCTCACGTAGATTCATCTGAAGAGGCAACATCGAAAATATGCGTGGTCTCCGACTCAAAGCATCAGCCACTTGGTTCACGGTTCCCTTTATGTAAGTAATCTCGAAGTCGTACTCGCTAAACAATTCCGACCAACGTCGTTGTCACGTGTTCAGGTCGCTTTGCGTGAAAATGTGTTGCAGCCCACAATGATCAGTCCTTAATTTAATTTTTTGTCCAACCAGGTAGTGTCTCCAAACCTTCAAGGCATAAACGATGGCTAATAACTCCAAATCGTGCGTCGCGTAGTTCTCCTCATGCCTTCTCAGCTTCCTCAAAATGTAAGCAATCACTCATCCATCTTGCATCAAGACTCCGCCTAAACCTTCCATGGATGCATCAGTGCATGCCAAGAAGTCTGCGTCCATGTCAGGGACCTTTAGTATCGGCGTTGTTGTCATCAACTCTTTAAGCCTCCGAAATGCTTCCGCGCATTTCTCCGTCCAGACAAACTTCTTGTTTTTCTTCTGCAATTCTGTGATCGGATTTGCTATCTTCGAAAATCCCTCGACAAACTGTCGATAGTATCATGCTAAACCCATAAAAACTACACACTTCTATGACATTCGTCGGCGCAGGCCATTCCATAATAGCCTCAACCTTCACTGGATCCATGGCGATACCTTCACCAGAGATGACATGCCCTAAGTAGTGAATCCTCGATTGATAAAAAGAGCATTTGGACAACTTCCCATATAGTTCGTGCTCTCGTAAACACTATAGTACCAAGCGCAAGTGCTTGTCATGCTCCTCTGTCATCCAAGAGTAGATCAAATATCGTCAATGAATACTTGGATGAACTTGTCCAAGTACTCGTGGAACACCCCGTTCATCAAACTCATGAATACCCCTAGGGCGTTTGTCAGTCCAAACGGTAAAACAGTAAACTCGTAATGTCCAAATCTCATCTTGAAGGCGGTCTTAAGGACGTCATCCTCCTTGATCCGTAACTGGTGATACCCTGATCGCAAATCGATCTTGGAGAACACTGTTGCACCTCTCATTTGATCAAATAGATCGTCAATTATAGGTAAGGGATACTAATTCTTGATCGTAGCCTTGTTTAGTGGACGATAGTCAATGCAAAGCCTCCACGATCCATCCTTATTTCGTATGAAAATAACCGGTGCACCCCACGGTGACACACTAGGACGTATCAGTCCCAGGTCCAACAACTCCTTCAGTTGCATTTTCAACTCTTGCAACTCCGGGGTCGACATCCGATAAGGCGTTCTTGCTATCGGTTCGGTCCCCGGTTTCAAGTCTATGGTAAAATCCAATTCCCTTTCCGGTGGCATCCCAGGTAACTCTTCTGGAAATACGTCCACAAACTCTCTCACCACCAGAAGGTGTTCTAGACCATCCGCTACTCCCTTTTCGTTTAACGCAAGGATTTCATAAATCTTGCACCCCTTGCGCATACTCTTCCGTAACTGTAAGGAAGAGACGAACCTCAGGGAAACTCCCTGGTTCCGTCCTACAATCACTTGTCTCTATCCTATCGGCTGATCAACGCCTTTGACATGTGCTGAAAAGATCTCATCATTCCCACGACATCGCCAACTGCGATCTTCTCCCATCCGAGAACTTGCTCGCCTCCCTGAGGGTTAGACCCCTCAGGCATGGATGCTACTGGAGGCATCACGTCTCCTCCCCTAGCACCCCGTCGTCTGCCTCCACGACGTCCTCTAACCATGATAACCTGCACGGACATAATCAACTCGATTAGAAACAACATCTCAATCAAATCATGTCATGGAAGCTGTAGCGAATCCCAAGTCGCGGGTCGAACCGGCTCTGATACCATATGTAACAACCTCCTCGTTACGACAACAACTCCGATACAGGTGAAATTTTTTTATTTTGTTTTTAAAAGTGTGTGCGCGTGGGTAAAAAGGAAACAGACACACTTGACGCTATGCCGCCACCCGACGACTAACAAGACGCAACCCCGATGATCACAACAAGAAGACATAAGGCGCACCACAAGTAACTGCAAGCATTAACAACCATAGACATAAGGCACATAACAAGTAACCGCAAACATTTAATGACATGCCGGGTTATGCACAGTACGAACATAGAAGGAAGAATCCATAGTAGTAGATTTTACTATTTCTGCACAGGAAAGTAGGGCGTTTAATCTTAGTTCTCTGCTCCAGAGAGAGAGAAGGTCAGATAGGCTCCTGGCCGACTGCTCAGGCAGAAACTAGTAATCTCCATCAGGTGTGTCGCAAGAGTGGAAACCATGCCTTTAAAGGGCCTGAGACTCTTGATACGGCACTGGATTCCTTACACATAAAATAATCGCACACACAGACTTACATACTAAGGCTACATGGAGATGTCTACATCTCACCCGACACGACTGACCCCATACTCAAATGACTCAGCCAAGTACAACACTAAATAGATGCACGACCGCAACCTCTATGGAAGGTGCAGAACAAAAGGACTCAACAACGACCAACCATTAT
>JZKD02S2302000.1:49335-90758 GCA_000966675.3 Picea glauca | reverse complement strand
GTAGACATCTATAACCCCTGGAGTCAACACTCCGCCAGGTGAACTTGTGGGAGACTAAGGGATCTAAGGAATAAGGCCCCCGCCTTATTGCATGCCCCTTAGAATCATCATGAGCAACTGTCGCAGTCTGCCCTCATGGCATCGTGGATCCTCTCGAACTAGGTAATCGTTAACCTACAGTTCGAGCCATGGCGGGAGTGCTATTAGGCTGTGGCAGGGTTGTTTTCCACACCTCTCCCTCAACCTCTCTGGAAATCGTGTGTGGCCCCTTTACTCCATATGTGAGCCTGGTCGGCAAGTTATCGTCAGCCTGCATCATCAACAATCATGTCAGAACATGTCAATCATCAAATCATCAAATCAATGAAATATCACAGTAAATAAATCAACCCAATTAGCACACTACCTAACTCAATCCGGAGTCCAAGGGGTTCCACCAATGCCTCTGCATCATCAAGGTCCAAAAACCTACACACTCAATAAAACTGAGTCAATAGGACCTGTCTACATCAAATAGTAAAACATCATGTCGTATATCATAACGCATCATAATCAAGTATAAATGTTTTAACATCTAAAAAGTCCAGATCACTTGTGAGCAAGTGTCCTCAAATAATAAGTTTTCTTAGTGCGCGAGAGCGGGATGTTACAGGACCAAAAAAGGGTTTTTTGTTGTGGAAGAAAACAACTTGTTGGGCCTCTTTAGCATGTTTATTAGCTTCCAACCAAGTCTGAGGGTAGGCCATGAGAACCTAAGATAATACTTCATCCTTTAGTCCATTTACAAATCATTCATGGAAGAAAGCATCTGAAATACCCTCAGTTCGAAAGGCCAAATGCTCAAAACCGAGATAGTGGGTATCAATGTCAAAGTGGTCATAGAGCTCTGCAACAAATTGGGTCCAGGAAATATACCTCCAACGTGAATTTGTATGCCATTTCCACCATTTCCATCATTGAGGATCTAGATAAAGGATAGCATATATAATTTTGTCCAACTCATCAGTAATACTATGCATAGAAAAATAATGCTCCATTTGAGTGACCCAACCTGTAGGATCAGAACCATCAAATTTATTTCCCTTGACATGGGGAAGATGGGGGTCATGTTGAAAGGTTTTGGATTGAAAATGCGGAGAATGAGAGGAATAAATAACATTGGGTTGGTCTGACGAGGAAGGACCCAAAGGGCGGTTCAAAAACTGGTTGACAGTAGACTGGAGGGTGTTAAATTGGTTTTTGAATTTGGCTTCCATGGTGTCAAATTTGTGCTTGAATTGGGACTCTAATTGTGCAAAGAGAGAATTGGTAGAGCCAATCTCAGATGTCACATGATTGATGGAATCTTTCAGGTCTTAATTATGAAGGGTGGAAATTTGCAAAGGGAAAGTGCGGGTAAGGAAAAATGGTTGGGTGGGACCACAAAAAAGGACTTACAAGTGATAGGTACCATGTCGATCAAGGGGAGAAGGGAAATTTAATGGAATAGGTGGAAAAATATGGAGGCTGAAAAGGGTTCAGGTCCACTGAAAAAAAAAATTAAAAATGAAAGGTATGACTGCGATCAAGGAGAAAATAGGAAGCCAAGGGGATAGGTCCCAAATAAGTGTGTCGGAGGGATCACTATACTTTGTTTTTACTCCCGTGGAGTTATACTCCAGCTTGAATAATATTGTAGTGAAAAAATTCACAAATGCTTAACAGGAAGAAATGTGTAGTAATTTCGCAACCAGAATGCAGAAGGCATAGTTGTGCGAAAATAGACCTTGTCTGTTTCATTTTTATTTTCATCCCAAGGGTTAGAGTATTCAAGGATTCTACAAATAAGGTTTTTCCCTGTGATATAGATCTCTGATATACGTGCAGGGTCCAATAATAGTACTTGGCCCATTATCTCAGGGAACCAACTAAGGAGGCTAGATCGTTCCTTTATCCATACTACCCGACTACCCAAGTACTAGAGAGTATCTTCTCTAGTATTTTTCTCGGTGGCACTATAACAGTCACGTGGCCAATCAGTTTATCTATGGAGGGATTTAGGAGATCTAGGTCGATCTGTATACAAGTGTTTTCTGATGCACTACCACGCGAAGGAGTACCAACAGGGGTTACAAGGGCAACCAACAGATGTGCACTTGAGTACCTCTTGTATTTCTTGTGTGTATTACTCCCCAACTGCAGATTTATGCGCATAACAACAACTCTTTTTATCTTTAAGACGTCAAAATATGTCTCTACCCTGAAAAAAATTAACCCACAATTTTTTGATGGGGAAAATTCTCTGATACCACTTGTAAGGTACCAAATCTATTATATTAGCAGAATAGAGAAATAATGTAGAGAATAATACCAAAATAGCAACGTAATATGAAAATATTGCAAAGATAACAACGAAACAACAAACTATATGGAACCATAACACCATAATTATGCCTTTATTGATAGGAAACAATGTTCACTTGCCTCTTCGAGGGGGAAACCTCTAGCAGAGCAGAGCTCTATTACAATAATTTTCCAAGACAAAACTTCTCATACCCTCTACTCTTATTTATACTAAATCTATGTATCGAAAAGAGCAATCTAGAGAAAGATCCTTCTAGAAGAGAAATCTTCTATTAGGCCTTCTTACAATTGACTTATTCCTCCTTATTGCTAGGCCTTATTAATATTGACCTTTATTACATGGAAATATATTATTCTACCCACTTGAGGGGTTAGGTACATTAGGTCCCTAACATTATCCTATCCTTCCACTCGATTCAATGGTTGAGACTATTCTGAATTTTCTCCATGAGATATGACAGTCGACATTCACTTCATGACTTCATAGGTTTTAAGACTTTGTGTCTTGTGGGGTTTTCTTATCCTATCCTTCCACTTTATGTCAATCAATGGTTGGCAGGATTTTCCAGCTCTTCCTCTTATCCCACGATCGACGAGAGTTCGTTACTTCGAGTCTTCAGCCTTCGGGTATTCCTACATGATTCAAACTTATTTTTGCTGGAGTGGTCAGCGCTAGAATTGATGATTGATCCAACAATTGAGTTCACCCGTATGGATCTTATATTGATGGTATTCATGATTTTGTTTACTTCGGGACTCTAGGATATTGTGTCTTATCCTGTCCTTCCACTAAACTCGATCGGATGGTTGAGAATTCAACCAAAGTCCCTCCTTGATGTAATGGTTGGTAGAATTTCATGATCCTTCCTTGTCTCCAATATTCATCAAAGTGGAAAACTGGAGAAGTTCCATAGTTATTTTGTATGTTACTTGCTCCAATAGTCCATATTTCTACTACTTTCGATATGACGGTTGAGATTTAATCCTTCCCAACCTATGACTTCACCTCGATCTAACGATCCTGGTGTTAGAAAAATAGGATCACGAAGCAATAAAATAAAACCAAATGTGTAAATAAAACATAGAAGATACACAATACAAAAGAGACACAAATATACGTGGTTCACCCAGTGTGGGCTATGTCCACTAGAGAAATTTGCAGGTCCTTCCTTTTTATTATCTAGCAAAATGAAGGGATACAACCTATAGCACACCCGTTGTAACTTCATCTTCTTTCTCTCATAGTCTCCTCTCTCATAATACAATATTCACAATGATACACAACCAAAATACAAGTCCCTCATAAAACAGGGTTTCCTTCTAGGGAAAAAAACCCTAACATAACTTCTACCACCACATCGGTGACGTTATAATGAATGGTCTAGATTTATTATGAAATTACAGTATACATTTAAAAGGAAATTTTTACTCTGGGGTCTCTCTTTCCCCTGGACCCCATAGGGGGGGGAATCCCCCCGCATGGAGGGGTGTACAATATTTAGGGGTGTACAGTCTTCATGGGGTATAAAAACGGCTGAAAACAAAGACCTATTAAACAATAAGATAATCAGGCTCCATAACCAATAATACCCCACTTGGAGACTGATCACAACAACTCCACTGGTGTTGTACCTGCTAGACTATACTCCACCTTATACCTAAAAAAATTATCATATTCACCTTCATGCTTGAATACCAGATGAAACTGAGCAGGAACTCAATTTCTCCTTGGTTACTCCCTTTGTTAACATGTCTGTAGGATTCTAGCTAGTATGTATCTTTTCCAACTTTAAATGTCCATCTTTCAAGACGGATCATATGAAAGAGTACATGAGCTATATATTCTTATTATTTGAATGGAAGGTTGAGTTATTTGCAAGATTAATGGCACTCTCGTTGTAACAGTACAACCTAATATTCTCTTTCTTCTTTCCGAATTCCTCCATAAACCTCTGTAAGCAAATCATCTCTTTACTAGTCTCTATAGTAGAAACATGTGTTGCCTCTATTGTTGAAAGTGAAAAAACCTTTTGCAGTTTTGAAATCCAACTTACTGTTTTTCACCTACAGTAAAAACATACCCTATGGTTCTCCTCCTACTATATTTATCACTTGCCATATATGAATCAACATATCCCTATAGAACAATGTCTAAGCCTTCAAAACATAATGCATGAGTATAAGTACCTCTCAAATACCTGAGAATCCACTTTACTTCCTCCCAATGTTATTTACCTAGATTGTTCACATACCTACTCACAAATCCCACTGCATGTGAAATATGTGGTTTTGTGCAAACCATCACATGCATAAAGTTTCCAATTGCTAATGAATAAGGGACCCTGGACATGTATTTTATCTCCTCCTGTGTCTTGGCACACATTTCCTTGGTTAATTTGAAATGGCTAGCCAAAGGTGTACTAATTGGTTTTTCATTCTGCATTCTAAACCTCTCCAACACCTTCTCTATATACTCACCCTAAGACAATGTCAATTTGCGAATTTTCTTGTCTCTTGTTATTCTTATACACAGGATTTTCCTTGCAGCACCCAAATCCTTCATCACAAATGAATTAGCTAATTTCTTCTTGAGCACATTTATATATTGCATATTAGAACCTGCAACGAGCATGTCATCTACATACCATAGCAAGATAATATAGCTTCCATTTCCTAGCATTTTAAAATAAACATACTGATCATAATGGCATCTACTATAACCTTGTTCTATCATAAACCTGCCAAAATTCAAATACCACTCCCTTGAAGCTTTATTTATTCCATGGAAGCTCTTCTTCAACCTGCATACCAAATTTTACTTCCCTTTGACCTCATACCCCTGTGGCTTCTACATATAAATCTCTTCCTCCAAATCCCCATGGAGAAATTTTATTTTTACATCTAACTATTCAAGATGTAAATATTCTACTACCACAAGAATTAAAATAGTCCTAATTGAAGTCATTTTAACAACATGAGAAAATATTTCATCAAAATCTATACCTTTCTTTTGTGAAAACCCCTTTACAACAAGTCTAGCCTTATACCTCTTTTTTCATCCATCCTCTTCCTTCAACCTGTAAACCCATTTATTCTACAATGCTCTTTTTCCTGTAGGAAACTGAACCAAATCCCAAGTCTATTTATTTACCAGGGAATCCATTTCCTCTTTCATTCCTTGCTCCCACTTATTTTTAGTGTCTACCTGCATTGCCTCTTCATAACATTTTGTTTCTCCAGAATTAGTCAATAATAAATAATACAATGAATGAGTGTATCATTCATGGGGTCTAGTTAACCTGATAGATACTATAACAACACTTATAGGATTTTGAGATACATGTTTCTCATGTGTTGATGGGCGAAATTGATCGGTCGTCAACTTGGAAGAACAGATCCAGTTCGGGGTTGTCCAAGTAACCCAAGCAATTTCGTGTAACCTGTTTTTACGGGTTTAATGGCTCCGTTAGTCAATCTAATATCCTAAGATAAATAAAAGGAATAACTAACTAATTTTAAATAATAATGTATACATAAACTCTAATATAATTATATGTCAAAATGTATTTGAGCAAAAGAGGAAAACAATAAAAATAATGTGTATGAACAGAATTTACAAACTGCAAGTTTTACTGGAAACTTATGAAATCAATGTAAAAATAGATGTTTTACAGAAGCAGATAAAGAAAGAACATTTGAACATTTTTTTGTTTTCTAAATATAAATCTAATGAAACTTGAATTAACTAAGTTATGAAACACAGATGTGCAGATAGTCAAAGTTCATATAAACTTTCTGGTTTCACTAAAACATAAAATGACAGAAATTAGAAACAAAGAAGATAACATGATATTAGTTCATTAAATATGTCCATGCCTACGTATGAATCAAGAGCATCCAGCTACCATGCCTATGAGATAAATCTGCAATAAACTTATACTGAAATGTTTCCAAATAAATTCACAAAATGTATTGGCAGCCATGATTTATGAAAGGAAAAGGGAACACATATTAATTATGTGATCTTATGATCAAAAATGATTACACTCAGATAAATCTATGTCTAATACATTCATCTCAAGGTCCAACTAAACATCAAAGAGAAATCATGATATTCAAATTGAAAAGATGATCATAGTCTCAATATCTGGTACAACAAATCATGAACGATAATTATAACATGAATATCTTGAAACATAACATATCAATGATTCTAAAGCTACACGACATATTAATATATCAATATTAAATAAAACAAAACATTAATGAAACACCATTCACAAATGACTAAAGCTAAAATGTTGTACGTTGTTCCATTAAGCCTTGTAAGTCATTCGTCCATCTTTTGTTCCAGGCTAAGATGCCATTCATTTACAAAATGCAGAGTATTTAAAGAGTCTTTTTGAATTCTCATATTCCTATATTTTAGGATAGGATCAGATCGTATGAGATCAAAATATTACAAATATGGAGGGCCTACAACCACTCATGATCAAATTGTATCTTCAAAAGTTATTAAAAGTTTTTTCTTATTTACAAAATAAACAAAAAAATAGATACTAATCAACTAAATCGAACATGTTCCACCTCATAAAATCATCATCAAGATATACCATGTCCTGAAAAATGAAATAGGAACAAGTTAGATAATTTATTAACAACTAATTACTAAATTTTATATAAAAATGACTTGGCTACATAATCGAGATATTTTGTAGGCAGTCTTATATTGGTAAAAGAAATCTAAGTTTAATTGATTTAATTCAAAAAATATCATGACTATAATAAGGGGGTTGGGGGGGGGGACTATTTTACCATTTAAACCAATGACTAAACATGGATCAAGATAGCTTGGAATTTATTATGGGATTCACACTTTCTGCATTCTTTATCACAATGTTGCATGTCTTCTTAAGACATTTAGCTTGTCTCTGTTCGTTTTCTCTGATGTCACGATTTTCCTTTATGAGTAATTCATTGTGATTTGTGAGCATTTTAATTTGATCTTGGAGAACAAGAATATGAATATAATATCGTTCAATCCAATGCAGGCAGACTTCACAATACGCAAGAGAGACAATATGTTGATGGAGCGTACAGTCAAGACTGGTTGCATAAATACTACCTGTTACGTTCCCTGGACCAAGACTAATACCAGTGAACTCACCTTTATCCTTGAGACATGGTGGAAGATTATTAACAAAGTCGTATGGCTGATTAGGATCCGATTTATGACAATCCGGATCTTCTTCTGTGAGGAAATTTTCAATTTCATGATATGAGACCTCATTGATCTCGATTGGGTTGATTGAGCTCAAATGAGGCTTAGATTGATTCCTTAAACTTCTCAAAATGAGCCGACCAAGTCTCTTATTTCGGAACCCTACCACTGCATGCTTATGTTTTGACTACTTGAGAGACTTGTCGACATAGGGTTTCATATTGGCATTATGTCCAATATCGAAATTATGCAAGGTTCACTCCACTCACACTCTAAATCTTGTTGCTCATGTGGGAATTGACTGGGCATTACTTCGTTCAAGGGTTTTGTGGCTGGCTTATTATTTGGACTGTCAAAGTGTTGTTTTACCAACAATTCATCCGAATTAGGGCCGATGGTAGAAACAAAACCATTTCTCACTAAAAATCCATCCCAATAGTTGCTTATGGTTTTCAAATGGTGTGTTACCAGAATCTTGATTAAGCCTTGGTGGAACAAACTAGAGTCAAGGCTCTATTTTTTATACCTATTAGACATCTTGTATAGGCTTCTGAGAAAATNAAAAGAGCAATCTAGAGAAAGATCCTTCTAGAAGAGAAATCTTCTATTAGGCCTTCTTACAATTGACTTATTCCTCCTTATTGCTAGGCCTTATTAATATTGACCTTTATTACATGGAAATATATTATTCTACCCACTTGAGGGGTTAGGTACATTAGGTCCCTAACATTATCCTATCCTTCCACTCGATTCAATGGTTGAGACTATTCTGAATTTTCTCCATGAGATATGACAGTCGACATTCACTTCATGACTTCATAGGTTTTAAGACTTTGTGTCTTGTGGGGTTTTCTTATCCTATCCTTCCACTTTATGTCAATCAATGGTTGGCAGGATTTTCCAGCTCTTCCTCTTATCCCACGATCGACGAGAGTTCGTTACTTCGAGGCTTCAGCCTTCGGGTATTCCTACATGATTCAAACTTATTTTTGCTGGAGTGGTCAGCGCTAGAATTGATGATTGATCCAACAATTGAGAGTTCACCCGTATGGATCTTATATTGATGGTATTCATGATTTTGTTTACTTTGGGACTCTAGAATATTGTGTCTTATCCTGTCTTTCCACTAAACTCGATCGGATGGTTGAGAATTCAACCGAAGTCCCTCCTTGATCTAATGGTTGGTATAATTTCATGATCCTTCCTTGTCTCCAATATTCGTCAAAGTGGAAAAATGGAGAAGTTCCATAGTTATTTTGTATGTTACTTTCTCCAATAGTCCATATTTCTACTACTTCTGATATGACGGTTGAGATTTAATCCTTCCCAACCTATGACTTCACCTCGATCTAACGATCCTGGTGTTAGAAAAATAGGATCACGGAGCAATAAAATAAAACCAAATGTGTAAATAAAACATAGAAGATACACAATACAAAAGAGACACAAATATACGTGGTTCACCCAGTGTGGGCTATGTCCACTAGAGAAATTTGCAGGTCCTTCCTTTTTATTATCTAGCAAAATGAAGGGATACAACCTATAGCACACCCGTTGTAACTTCATCTTCTTTCTCTCATAGTCTCCTCTCTCATAATACAATATTCACAATGATACACAACCAAAATACAAGTCCCTCATAAAACAGGGTTTCCTTCTAGGGAAAAAAACCCTAACATAACTTCTACCACCACATCGGTGACGTTATAATGAATGGTCTAGATTTATTATGAAATTACAGTATACATTTAAAAGGAAATTTTTACTCTGGGGTCTCTCTTTCCCCTGGACCCCATAGGGGGGGGAATCCCCCCGCATGGAGGGGTGTACAATATTTAGGGGTGTACAGTCTTCATGGGGTATAAAAACGGCTGAAAACAAAGACCTATTAAACAATAAGATAATCAGGCTCCATAACCAATAATACCCCACTTGGAGACTGATCACAACAACTCCACTGGTGTTGTACCTGCTAGACTATACTCCACCTTATACCTAAAAAAATTATCATATTCACCTTCATGCTTGAATACCAGATGAAACTGAGCAGGAACTCAATTTCTCCTTGGTTACTCCCTTTGTTAACATGTCTGTAGGATTCTAGCTAGTATGTATCTTTTCCAACTTTAAATGTCCATCTTTCAAGACGGATCATATGAAAGAGTACATGAGCTATATATTCTTATTATTTGAATGGAAGGTTGAGTTATTTGCAAGATTAATGGCACTCTCGTTGTAACAGTACAACCTAATATTCTCTTTCTTCTTTCCGAATTCCTCCATAAACCTCTGTAAGCAAATCATCTCTTTACTAGTCTCTATAGTAGAAACATGTGTTGCCTCTATTGTTGAAAGTGAAAAAACCTTTTGCAGTTTTGAAATCCAACTTACTGTTTTTCACCTACAGTAAAAACATACCCTATGGTTCTCCTCCTACTATATTTATCACTTGCCATATATGAATCAACATATCCCTATAGAACAATGTCTAAGCCTTCAAAACATAATGCATGAGTATAAGTACCTCTCAAATACCTGAGAATCCACTTTACTTCCTCCCAATGTTATTTACCTAGATTGTTCACATACCTACTCACAAATCCCACTGCATGTGAAATATGTGGTTTTGTGCAAACCATCACATGCATAAAGTTTCCAATTGCTAATGAATAAGGGACCCTGGACATGTATTTTATCTCCTCCTGTGTCTTGGCACACATTTCCTTGGTTAATTTGAAATGGCTAGCCAAAGGTGTACTAATTGGTTTTTCATTCTGCATTCTAAACCTCTCCAACACCTTCTCTATATACTCACCCTAAGACAATGTCAATTTGCGAATTTTCTTGTCTCTTGTTATTCTTATACACAGGATTTTCCTTGCAGCACCCAAATCCTTCATCACAAATGAATTAGCTAATTTCTTCTTGAGCACATTTATATATTGCATATTAGAACCTGCAACGAGCATGTCATCTACATACCATAGCAAGATAATATAGCTTCCATTTCCTAGCATTTTAAAATAAACATACTGATCATAATGGCATCTACTATAACCTTGTTCTATCATAAACCTGCCAAAATTCAAATACCACTCCCTTGAAGCTTTATTTATTCCATGGAAGCTCTTCTTCAACCTGCATACCAAATTTTACTTCCCTTTGACCTCATACCCCTGTGGCTTCTACATATAAATCTCTTCCTCCAAATCCCCATGGAGAAATTTTATTTTTACATCTAACTATTCAAGATGTAAATATTCTACTACCACAAGAATTAAAATAGTCCTAATTGAAGTCATTTTAACAACATGAGAAAATATTTCATCAAAATCTATACCTTTCTTTTGTGAAAACCCCTTTACAACAAGTCTAGCCTTATACCTCTTTTTTCATCCATCCTCTTCCTTCAACCTGTAAACCCATTTATTCTACAATGCTCTTTTTCCTGTAGGAAACTGAACCAAATCCCAAGTCTATTTATTTACCAGGGAATCCATTTCCTCTTTCATTCCTTGCTCCCACTTATTTTTAGTGTCTACCTGCATTGCCTCTTCATAACATTTTGTTTCTCCAGAATTAGTCAATAATAAATAATACAATGAATGAGTGTATCATTCATGGGGTCTAGTTAACCTGATAGATACTATAACAACACTTATAGGATTTTGAGATACATGTTTCTCATGTGTTGATGGGCGAAATTGATCGGTCGTCAACTTGGAAGAACAGATCCAGTTCGGGGTTGTCCAAGTAACCCAAGCAATTTCGTGTAACCTGTTTTTACGGGTTTAATGGCTCCGTTAGTCAATCTAATATCCTAAGATAAATAAAAGGAATAACTAACTAATTTTAAATAATAATGTATACATAAACTCTAATATAATTATATGTCAAAATGTATTTGAGCAAAAGAGGAAAACAATAAAAATAATGTGTATGAACAGAATTTACAAACTGCAAGTTTTACTGGAAACTTATGAAATCAATGTAAAAATAGATGTTTTACAGAAGCAGATAAAGAAAGAACATTTGAACATTTTTTTGTTTTCTAAATATAAATCTAATGAAACTTGAATTAACTAAGTTATGAAACACAGATGTGCAGATAGTCAAAGTTCATATAAACTTTCTGGTTTCACTAAAACATAAAATGACAGAAATTAGAAACAAAGAAGATAACATGATATTAGTTCATTAAATATGTCCATGCCTACGTATGAATCAAGAGCATCCAGCTACCATGCCTATGAGATAAATCTGCAATAAACTTATACTGAAATGTTTCCAAATAAATTCACAAAATGTATTGGCAGCCATGATTTATGAAAGGAAAAGGGAACACATATTAATTATGTGATCTTATGATCAAAAATGATTACACTCAGATAAATCTATGTCTAATACATTCATCTCAAGGTCCAACTAAACATCAAAGAGAAATCATGATATTCAAATTGAAAAGATGATCATAGTCTCAATATCTGGTACAACAAATCATGAACGATAATTATAACATGAATATCTTGAAACATAACATATCAATGATTCTAAAGCTACACGACATATTAATATATCAATATTAAATAAAACAAAACATTAATGAAACACCATTCACAAATGACTAAAGCTAAAATGTTGTACGTTGTTCCATTAAGCCTTGTAAGTCATTCGTCCATCTTTTGTTCCAGGCTAAGATGCCATTCATTTACAAAATGCAGAGTATTTAAAGAGTCTTTTTGAATTCTCATATTCCTATATTTTAGGATAGGATCAGATCGTATGAGATCAAAATATTACAAATATGGAGGGCCTACAACCACTCATGATCAAATTGTATCTTCAAAAGTTATTAAAAGTTTTTTCTTATTTACAAAATAAACAAAAAAATAGATACTAATCAACTAAATCGAACATGTTCCACCTCATAAAATCATCATCAAGATATACCATGTCCTGAAAAATGAAATAGGAACAAGTTAGATAATTTATTAACAACTAATTACTAAATTTTATATAAAAATGACTTGGCTACATAATCGAGATATTTTGTAGGCAGTCTTATATTGGTAAAAGAAATCTAAGTTTAATTGATTTAATTCAAAAAATATCATGACTATAATAAGGGGGTTGGGGGGGGGGACTATTTTACCATTTAAACCAATGACTAAACATGGATCAAGATAGCTTGGAATTTATTATGGGATTCACACTTTCTGCATTCTTTATCACAATGTTGCATGTCTTCTTAAGACATTTAGCTTGTCTCTGTTCGTTTTCTCTGATGTCACGATTTTCCTTTATGAGTAATTCATTGTGATTTGTGAGCATTTTAATTTGATCTTGGAGAACAAGAATATGAATATAATATCGTTCAATCCAATGCAGGCAGACTTCACAATACGCAAGAGAGACAATATGTTGATGGAGCGTACAGTCAAGACTGGTTGCATAAATACTACCTGTTACGTTCCCTGGACCAAGACTAATACCAGTGAACTCACCTTTATCCTTGAGACATGGTGGAAGATTATTAACAAAGTCGTATGGCTGATTAGGATCCGATTTATGACAATCCGGATCTTCTTCTGTGAGGAAATTTTCAATTTCATGATATGAGACCTCATTGATCTCGATTGGGTTGATTGAGCTCAAATGAGGCTTAGATTGATTCCTTAAACTTCTCAAAATGAGCCGACCAAGTCTCTTATTTCGGAACCCTACCACTGCATGCTTATGTTTTGACTACTTGAGAGACTTGTCGACATAGGGTTTCATATTGGCATTATGTCCAATATCGAAATTATGCAAGGTTCACTCCACTCACACTCTAAATCTTGTTGCTCATGTGGGAATTGACTGGGCATTACTTCGTTCAAGGGTTTTGTGGCTGGCTTATTATTTGGACTGTCAAAGTGTTGTTTTACCAACAATTCATCCGAATTAGGGCCGATGGTAGAAACAAAACCATTTCTCACTAAAAATCCATCCCAATAGTTGCTTATGGTTTTCAAATGGTGTGTTACCAGAATCTTGATTAAGCCTTGGTGGAACAAACTAGAGTCAAGGCTCTATTTTTTATACCTATTAGACATCTTGTATAGGCTTCTGAGAAAATAGAAAGGCACTTTCAAATGAAAACCTATGAAGGGCATAAGAACCCATAGATGATAGAGAAACACTAGACCATAACAACCCTCATAGGTCACAAACTCTTTAAGGACTAACATGAGACCATGTCGTCTAACCTTAAGCAAAGAAATAGGAATACCTTTTTCACAACCATCGATCTTTCTGGAGGTCATGAAGAGGCTCGAGGGAACTTCTTCGATTTTCGAGTTCTTGAACCACTTCTGACCGGTGGATGGAATCCCGATGGCTTCACTCATGAACTCCTCGGTCACCTCCAACTAAATATCTTCAATTTTCTCCCTATACCCATCAAAATTTCGTGTGAATTCCTTGTCCACACGAAGTTTATACTCTTCGAACCTCTTAATGAAAGTATCCCAGCCCTGGCCTTTCAAATCCTTGACTGCATCATCATGAGATAGCAATGCTTGAGAGCCATTCAGATCTATTCGAAAAACAGGAGCCATTAAAACTATGACTGGATTGTAACAGGGACGACTCAAGATAGCTCTGGGTTTCGATGGGAGGAGTAGGAGAAATAAATCTGAGTGAATAAAATGGAAAGAAACCAAGCAAAACCCCTGCACAATCATGGTATAAACATCAAGGTTTCGGTCATGAAGTTTGAGCATTCCTGGTAATAAAAAATTCGCATACAGGGCATGACAAAACCCTCAACTCATAATGAAAACTTATCAATTCACTCTGCCAACAAAAGATCAAGTACAGGATACAATACTTGTGCATTAATTCCCATGTCTAGAAATGACTATAGTTGATTTGCAAAGGGTTCAAATAAACATGTTTATAATTCAAATTTGAATCAACTAAGGTATCATATCAATATTCAACACACTCAAAGGAAAATAATTCAAGTGTCAAATATAGAGTAGATGCAAGAACAATGACCCTTTAAAAGAAGGCTTTGAATAGGGTTATAATACAAAACTAAGTTTTCATCCTTGATTCATGCTTTCAGTAATGAATCAATCATGAAAACACAAAATGTTTTTAAAGAGTTATCAAACATCTTTTATAACCCAGTAATCATCCCAAATGATAATATGAGGTGAAGGCAACAACAAAAAGTGTTGTTTATCGTTCAAATAGAGAAAACATGTAGGGCTTCCAACAGTGGCGACTTACTGGGCGAGGCAGTTATCTCTGCATCACCGGAGAATTCATGTTAGGACAGATTAGAATGGTTAAAAATTTAAAGAATAGTCTATAGTAAGTCAAGTATCTCAATCAAATTTAAAAATATCACACAGTCTAGTGTTAGATGTCTTTATGTTCAAATCAAATCGGGTGACAAGTTTTAATTACGAGAGAGAAGATATTTAAGCCAATGAATCCAATACTGTTGATAAGGTTGTTGCTACCAATAGGCGTCCATAGCCTCGGCAGGGATGTCAATTAAACCACTCTGGCACCTCTATCCTGTCCAAGAATTATCAATTCAAGATGAAGGACATTTCATGATTAGTATCAAAATTTATACCTGATAATTTTCTTGAACCCAACATTGCTTCGCTGCTAGCGGGCTTGTTTAGTACCCCGACGAAGTTGTCTTGGAATCATGCATGCATTTACCTAGTGCCTGCAGACCTGTTTAGTATCTCAGCGGGTTTACAGAAACTTCCCACAGCTCTCTGGAAGTTATTTTCAATTTGACATAAATTTTATGATCTTCAGGAGAGAGGGTGATGCTGAAAATTTCATATTCTGAAACACTTGATATTTTCCAACTTTAATTTTTCACTTGATGACCTTCATCATGATCTGTATATATTTTTCTGACAAGAATAACTTTTCGAGGATAGGAAGGCATAAAAAAAAAAATTCTTTAAAAATAGGGACAATGGAAAGAGATTTAATGATGATCGTATCTTCTCATGATTATAAAGTGAAACCAGGAAGGCTATTTCGAACAGAAAGTTTCCTTAGCTAGTTTGTGTTTTAGCAATTTACAACACTGATACTTTGAGATAACTTTGATTGTTGCTTTATGATGAGTCATTCTAGTTTCCTTTCAAGAACTAAATGGTGGAATGGACATAAATTTATTCAGAAAGAAGTGAAAAAAAAGCAAAATCAAAAGAACCAAAATCAAAAAACAAAAAGAAAATTTAAAAAGAAAAATATGCATAGAGGTGCATTTGGAGTCATCAGGAAAAATACCTCTTGAGAGCCTGGCCATTCACTGAAAAAGTTTTTGGTTGTCCCTCCAAATCTTGTAGACGGAAAGAGATGGGACCTAGTTTTTCAGATATTAAAAACGATCCCAACCACAAAGTAGGGAATTTGGTGTGTTCCCCTTTGCCCTCATGGGGTTTATCCCATTTGAGAACCAGGTCTACTACCTCGAAGTTTATGTCGAAATAAGAGTTTGAATCGAACCAGATTTTTACAATCTATTGACGCTGATCCAATTTCCTCTTCACTTGTGCTCTTACTTCCTCTAGCCTTAATGAAGCATTGATTCAATTTTCGAGAGGAGGACAAACCTCTTCTTGAAATTTCTGCAATAATTGCAGAGATGGGAGTAAAACACGAGGAGGCAAGATTGCTTCTCTCCCATAAATGAGAAAGAAAGGAGAATTACCAATAGAGGTTTTCAGTGTCACTCTATTAGCCCAAAGTTCATTAAATAGTGCATTGTGCCAGTTCTTATGGTTTTCAGAAACTGTCCTCTTGATGATCTTGATTAAATTTTTGTTTGTTGATTATGCTAGACCATTTCCTTGGGGGTAGTAGCTGGAAGAATATTTTAATTTGATCCCTTTTTCTAAAGAGAACACGTTCATATCCACAGATGAGAAATAGGATGTGTTATCGAATACTAAACATTCAGGAATGTCAAATCTAGTAATGGTATTCAAATTAAGGAAAGATACTACCTGATTTGTGTTTACCACTTTCAAAGGTGCAGCCTCAGACCATCTGGTGTTGTTGTGACAAAGAAGGATTAATTGGTCCTATTATGTTAAGACCCCACCGCTGAAAAGGTGAATCTATAGTAACGGGTTGTAAATCGAATGCTGCATTTTTCACTCGTCCAACGACCTTTTGGAAGATTATACATTTGCGACATAGGGTGTGGGCATCTTTAAAAAACGTGGGCCAATAGTACCCAGCCCTTAATACTTTGTGGGAAGTGGTGTCTCCACCAAATTTTCCACCAGCTTCACCTGCATGAAGTTCAGATAGCACTTTCCCTACTTCATATTCTTCCATACAATGAATAAGAACACCGTCAAAATTCTTTCGAAATAATACATCATTTATGAACTGGAAAGATGCAGATTTTAACTTGAGTTCAATTCTATTCCTAGGATCAAGATGGCAAGGAGAAGATCCATGTGTCAAATAAATTTAATATCATCATACCAAGAATTAGCAACAACTTGTGTACAGTTTATTTGTTTTTCATTGTGTTGATTTTCAGTTGACATGTCCATTTGACTTTCTTGTCNGCTTGTCTCTGTTCGTTTTCTCTGACATCACGATTTTCCTTTATGAGTAATTCATTATGATTTGTGAGCATTTTAATTTGAGCTTGGAGAACAAGAATATGAATATAATATCGTTCAATCCAATGCAGACAGACTTCACAATACGCAAGAGAGACAATATGTTGATGGAGCGTAAAGTCAAGACTGGTTGCATCAATACTACCTGTTACGTTCCCTGGACCAAGACTAATACCAGTGAACTCACCTTTATCCTTGAGACATGGTGGAAGATTATTAACAAAGTCATATGGCTGATTAGGATCCGATTTATGACAATCCAGATCTTCTTCTGTGAGGAAATTTTCAATTTCGTGATATGAGACCTCATTGATCTCGATTGGGTTGATTGAGCTCAAATGAGGCTTAGATTGATTCCTTAAACTTCTCAAAATGAGCCGACCAACTCTCTTATTTCGGAACCCTACCACTGCATGCTTATGTTTTGACTACTTGAGAGACTTGTCGACATAGGGTTTCATATTGGCATTATGTCCAATATTGAAATTATGCAAGGTTCACTCCACTCACACTCTAAATCTTGTTGCTCATGTGGGAATTGACTGGGCATTACTTCGTTCAAGGGTTTTGTGGCTGGATTATTATTTGGACTGTCAAAGTGTTGTTTTACCAACAATTCATCCGAATTAGGGCCGATGGTAGAAACAAAACCATTTCTCACTAAAAATCCATCCCAATAGTTGCTGATGGTTTTCAAATGGTGTGTTACCAGAATCTTGATTAAGCCTTGGTGGAACAAACTAGAGTCAAGGCTCTATTTTTTATACCTATTAGACATCTTGTATAGGCTTCTGAGAAAATAGAAAGGCACTTTCAAATGAAAACCTATGAAGGGCATAAGAACCCATAGATGATAGAGAAACACTAGACCATAACAACCCTCATAGGTCACAAACTCTTTAAGGACTAACATGAGACCATGTCGTCTAACCTTAAGCAAAGAAATAGGAATACCTTTTTCACAACCATCGATCTTTCTGGAGGTCATGAAGAGGCTCGAGGGAACTTCTTCGATTTTCGAGTTCTTGAACCACTTCTGACCGGTGGATGGAATCCCGATGGCTTCACTCATGAACTCCTCGGTCACCTCCAACTAAATATCTTCAATTTTCTCCCTATACCCATCAAAATTTCGTGTGAATTCCTTGTCCACACGAAGTTTATACTCTTCGAACCTCTTAATGAAAGTATCCCAGCCCTGGCCTTTCAAATCCTTGACTGCATCATCATGAGATAGCAATGCTTGAGAGCCATTCAGATCTATTCGAAAAACAGGAGCCATTAAAACTATGACTGGATTGTAACAGGGACGACTCAAGATAGCTCTGGGTTTCGATGGGAGGAGTAGGAGAAATAAATCTGAGTGAATAAAATGGAAAGAAACCAAGCAAAACCCCTGCACAATCATGGTATAAACATCAAGGTTTCGGTCATGAAGTTTGAGCATTCCTGGTAATAAAAAATTCGCATACAGGGCATGACAAAACCCTCAACTCATAATGAAAACTTATCAATTCACTCTGCCAACAAAAGATCAAGTACAGGATACAATACTTGTGCATTAATTCCCATGTCTAGAAATGACTATAGTTGATTTGCAAAGGGTTCAAATAAACATGTTTATAATTCAAATTTGAATCAACTAAGGTATCATATCAATATTCAACACACTCAAAGGAAAATAATTCAAGTGTCAAATATAGAGTAGATGCAAGAACAATGACCCTTTAAAAGAAGGCTTTGAATAGGGTTATAATACAAAACTAAGTTTTCATCCTTGATTCATGCTTTCAGTAATGAATCAATCATGAAAACACAAAATGTTTTTAAAGAGTTATCAAACATCTTTTATAACCCAGTAATCATCCCAAATGATAATATGAGGTGAAGGCAACAACAAAAAGTGTTGTTTATCGTTCAAATAGAGAAAACATGTAGGGCTTCCAACAGTGGCGACTTACTGGGCGAGGCAGTTATCTCTGCATCACCGGAGAATTCATGTTAGGACAGATTAGAATGGTTAAAAATTTAAAGAATAGTCTATAGTAAGTCAAGTATCTCAATCAAATTTAAAAATATCACACAGTCTAGTGTTAGATGTCTTTATGTTCAAATCAAATCGGGTGACAAGTTTTAATTACGAGAGAGAAGATATTTAAGCCAATGAATCCAATACTGTTGATAAGGTTGTTGCTACCAATAGGCGTCCATAGCCTCGGCAGGGATGTCAATTAAACCACTCTGGCACCTCTATCCTGTCCAAGAATTATCAATTCAAGATGAAGGACATTTCATGATTAGTATCAAAATTTATACCTGATAATTTTCTTGAACCCAACATTGCTTCGCTGCTAGCGGGCTTGTTTAGTACCCCGACGAAGTTGTCTTGGAATCATGCATGCATTTACCTAGTGCCTGCAGACCTGTTTAGTATCTCAGCGGGTTTACAGAAACTTCCCACAGCTCTCTGGAAGTTATTTTCAATTTGACATAAATTTTATGATCTTCAGGAGAGAGGGTGATGCTGAAAATTTCATATTCTGAAACACTTGATATTTTCCAACTTTAATTTTTCACTTGATGACCTTCATCATGATCTGTATATATTTTTCTGACAAGAATAACTTTTCGAGGATAGGAAGGCATAAAAAAAAAAATTCTTTAAAAATAGGGACAATGGAAAGAGATTTAATGATGATCGTATCTTCTCATGATTATAAAGTGAAACCAGGAAGGCTATTTCGAACAGAAAGTTTCCTTAGCTAGTTTGTGTTTTAGCAATTTACAACACTGATACTTTGAGATAACTTTGATTGTTGCTTTATGATGAGTCATTCTAGTTTCCTTTCAAGAACTAAATGGTGGAATGGACATAAATTTATTCAGAAAGAAGTGAAAAAAAAGCAAAATCAAAAGAACCAAAATCAAAAAACAAAAAGAAAATTTAAAAAGAAAAATATGCATAGAGGTGCATTTGGAGTCATCAGGAAAAATACCTCTTGAGAGCCTGGCCATTCACTGAAAAAGTTTTTGGTTGTCCCTCCAAATCTTGTAGACGGAAAGAGATGGGACCTAGTTTTTCAGATATTAAAAACGATCCCAACCACAAAGTAGGGAATTTGGTGTGTTCCCCTTTGCCCTCATGGGGTTTATCCCATTTGAGAACCAGGTCTACTACCTCGAAGTTTATGTCGAAATAAGAGTTTGAATCGAACCAGATTTTTACAATCTATTGACGCTGATCCAATTTCCTCTTCACTTGTGCTCTTACTTCCTCTAGCCTTAATGAAGCATTGATTCAATTTTCGAGAGGAGGACAAACCTCTTCTTGAAATTTCTGCAATAATTGCAGAGATGGGAGTAAAACACGAGGAGGCAAGATTGCTTCTCTCCCATAAATGAGAAAGAAAGGAGAATTACCAATAGAGGTTTTCAGTGTCACTCTATTAGCCCAAAGTTCATTAAATAGTGCATTGTGCCAGTTCTTATGGTTTTCAGAAACTGTCCTCTTGATGATCTTGATTAAATTTTTGTTTGTTGATTATGCTAGACCATTTCCTTGGGGGTAGTAGCTGGAAGAATATTTTAATTTGATCCCTTTTTCTAAAGAGAACACGTTCATATCCACAGATGAGAAATAGGATGTGTTATCGAATACTAAACATTCAGGAATGTCAAATCTAGTAATGGTATTCAAATTAAGGAAAGATACTACCTGATTTGTGTTTACCACTTTCAAAGGTGCAGCCTCAGACCATCTGGTGTTGTTGTGACAAAGAAGGATTAATTGGTCCTATTATGTTAAGACCCCACCGCTGAAAAGGTGAATCTATAGTAACGGGTTGTAAATCGAATGCTGCATTTTTCACTCGTCCAACGACCTTTTGGAAGATTATACATTTGCGACATAGGGTGTGGGCATCTTTAAAAAACGTGGGCCAATAGTACCCAGCCCTTAATACTTTGTGGGAAGTGGTGTCTCCACCAAATTTTCCACCAGCTTCACCTGCATGAAGTTCAGATAGCACTTTCCCTACTTCATATTCTTCCATACAATGAATAAGAACACCGTCAAAATTCTTTCGAAATAATACATCATTTATGAACTGGAAAGATGCAGATTTTAACTTGAGTTCAATTCTATTCCTAGGATCAAGATGGCAAGGAGAAGATCCATGTGTCAAATAAATTTAATATCATCATACCAAGAATTAGCAACAACTTGTGTACAGTTTATTTGTTTTTCATTGTGTTGATTTTCAGTTGACATGTCCATTTGACTTTCTTGTCSTTCAACTGAATCAACTACTAGTTTGCATAAGCCTTGACCTCTAAAAATTTGTGCAGGAGTTGTTTCAAGGTCATACTCTTGTAACGATGTCATCCAATTTKCTCATTTTTCACCCAGTTCCTTTTGTACTAACAAGTTTCTCACAACAGGGTAAGGAATGATGACTTTAGTTCTGGATTTCARYAGATATGACTGGAAGTGTTTCACTTCTTTAAAAAAAGAATATGTTTGTTGATCTACAACTGGGTAGTTCAGTTMATCCCCTTTGAAAKCTGAGCTCATGAAGGAAACGRTTATTTCATTTATTTCAACATTTATTTTTKTTAACACATGGGCATAAGRTCGGTCAGAGGTGAAGGTGTAAAGAGTGAAATCCCGAGAGAAATCAGGACTCATCAAGGAAGGAGATTCTATTATTTATTTTTTAATGGAATCAAAAGATTGACTTTATTGGGGTCCCAAGCGATACTGAATGTCATTTTTAATTAAATTTTGTAAGGATCTTAGCATTTCTGAAAAACTTGGGACAAATCTTCTGACGAAATTAATCTGGCCTAAAAAGGATTGCATGGATTTTTTGGAGGAAGGAGGGGAAAGTTTGGCAATGGCTTGGGTTCTTTCAGGATCAATGATCATTCCATCATTGGATACTATGAACCTAAGTATTTTTCCTTGTTCTAGTGCAAATACTGATTTCTTATGGTTGGGAGATATACCATACTTCCGACACCGTTCTAAGACAACCCTAAGGTGAGACAAGTGATCTTTCTTATTTTTGGAATAAACGGTAATGTCATCAAGATAGACCACTACTGAATGATTTATGAGACCACGGAAAGAAATGTACATTGTTCTCTAGAAAGTGGCCCTGATGTTTATAAGCCCAAAAGGCATCTTCCTGTAGGCATAAGTCCCCCATGGGGTACGAAAAGTGGTCTTGAGATGATCTAGGGGTGACATGAGGACCTAGTTATATCCTGAAAAACCATCTAGAAGAGATAGCCTTTTTGAACCAGATACTTGTTGAAGGATTTGTTCCATCGGAGGAATGGGATAGTTGTCTTTATCAGATGCTTGGTTCAAGTTATGAAAGTCAACACAGAGTCAAATTTCACCGCTTTTCTTCCTTACAGGAACTAGATTAGACACCCATTGTGTGTGTCTCACCGGGAAAATTATCTTCGCATTTAGTAGTTTATTTAGTTCTGTATTAACTGTGGGTTCTAATTCAGGGTGCATCTTTCTGAATTTCTGCTGGAATGGTTGAGTTTGTGGTTTCATGGAAATGACATGTTGTATTATATTAGGATCAAATGTTTTCAGGTCATCGTATGTCCAAGAAAAAACGTCTTTGAATTATTTAAATAATTTTATGAAGGAAGATCGTTCTTGCTCAGAGCATCTTGTTCCCAAATTGATGTTTTGAGGATTATCTTTAGTCCCTAAATTCACCGTTCCATAATTCAAGGAAGAACTATTCATTTTACAATTAACTGACCCTCTAAATTTATCATGGAAGTCATAAAAATTTTATATTCTTACAATATATTTGGCGATAGAATTCACCATATCGAACGTTGATTCTAGAGATCTAGGATCTGATATTACCATGAAGTTGCGAAGGTTTTCATCGTGAGTGCCTTCATCGATAACTGCACCTTGGAAGGTGTCTTCCATATGCAAGAAGTTGATGATTTGTTGATCATCGTCAAACACTCTCCAATTGGTAATGTTATCCGGGATCGATAGCCTGAACAACAATTCAATCGAGAATGCATTAGGAGAAAGACCTTTTGCGGGCAATAGTTTAGAAGCGACATTAGCCAATAAATCAACCTCTGATTTACTTAGTCTAGGAATGGAATTTATGTTAAATGATGAAAAACTTTGCATTAAACTCCATACCTCAGTTTGGTATCTTTTCAAATGCGGTGACAAGAAATGTATGGAGTTACTTACTTTCCTGAACACGATTTCTGAATCACCAAATACCATTAAATTTCTCACATCCATATCCACATCTTTCCTGAGTCCTTGCAAAAGCGCTTCGTATTCGGTGGTGTTATTGGTGCACTCAAACTCTAATTGACAGGAAATGAAATTTTTATTACCCGAGGGATCGATGAGTACACATCCTGCACCGACTCCTTTGGATTTGGATCCGTCAAAGTACAATGACCAGATTTGAGCTTCGTCAACAGTGTTTGACACACTTGGTGAAGATGATGACCGAGTATAGGTCATAAGTTCTGATTGTTGCCCAGAATCAGTAAAAGGCGAAATTTCGGTCATGAAGTTACCAAAGAAGGTGTTCATTCCCTACATTTCAAACGAATTAGCAGATGCAGTAAATAATTTTTTTGCATCATTCAGATCCGTCATGGTATGCTTGATATAGCGTTAACGATTTATCCTAATTTTATTGGGATGTCCATTTTCCGACAACCACAGATGACACCAATCTATGGAAAAATAACCATGCAGTTGTTCAGACCAGTCCCTGCTTAAAAAAAAACCATATACTTTAGGTATGTCAACAACAATAATGTCAATAATTTGGTGGACCTTAGGATTAGAAGATAACCTAACCAAGACATTATTAAGTTCACCGATTACCTTGACATTTGTTCGATCAAGTTGAATGATTTTGAGATTAGAAGGTTGAACTTCTGCATTAATTTTTTGGCGCACAGATAAAGGCATTACATTTGATGATGCGCCGTAATCGACCATGTAGTTATGTACATTTCTATTAAAAATTTCAAAAGTTAACAAAAAAGGCGGGACATTTTTACGAGAATTAACGACAGAATTCTGTTGATTTTTTGTTGTTGTCCCTAAAACATTTTTATCTACATTTCATACAATTTTTTTAGATAAATCCCTTTTATCTGGAGGTACATATGTTGTTTTAGTAGGGATCTTTTTGGCTGTTTTGGAACTGGTTTCTGCAATCTTCTCGTTTCTAGGATCGTTTTTGTTACTATTTTCTACGATATTTTGCAGCATTTTCTATAGAATAAGAGGGAATTTCAAAAGCTTGAAAACATAAATATTAGCCCTTAGTTTTTTCAGATCTTCAATCAAGTCATATTCTAAAACTGAGGCTTCTAAAGTTTGTTTTATTTAAACTTGTTTCGACTATTTTGGAAGTACATTATTACTCATTTCAAAAGACAGGTTTCTCTATGTTTTGCTTCTTGTGTTGTAAGGGTGGACAATTTCAAAGTTAGCTTGGAAAATACTATCAGAAAAGTGTCTGAATATATTAGGAGACGAGTCCTCTTCTTCAGCTACTTCTTCCTCAACTACATCTTCAGAACTTTCAGGAGGGACATAGTTATCATGTGCTTCCAAAATAGTTTGCAAAGCGTATTGCAAACTTTCAAAATTAAGACCTGTAGTGGTCAGATTTGGCCGATTGGGAGGGAAAAGTTTTATGAAAGGCAGTTTAAAACCACCTTTTATTGAGGATTCCCCCTCAACCGACCTCTTCAAGTCCACAACTTGATTTGATAGTTTTTGGAAATCCTTCTGCAAGGTTTCTAGATCTAAATTTCCTGGTTCACTTTTAGTGTGAGGAGGCCTAGTGAGGATTTTTACTTTCTTTTTAGAAGATGACGTTGTTTCAGCTTCACTATTGAGATTATCCTTTAAACTTAATATGTCTTTCTCAATTTGGCTTGCCTCCTCGAAGGCTTCCAACAATGTAGACTTTTTAGACCTTTTAACCCAAATTGTTATATTATTATGTAGAGCTTTGGTGTAATATGCAACAATTAGACTCTCATCATGCATAGAATCTGTGGGAATTCGATTCTTTAACATAAGAAATATTTGGTTAAAATCTTTTAATTTCTCTTTAGGGTTCATTTTTAGGCTGGAGAGTTCCCTAACCAAGACTTTAGGAGATTTATCATCTCCAAATTTATCTAAGAAGCAGGTTTCAAATTTGACCCAAGAGACAATGGTCTGGGTCTGTTGGGAGAAATACCATGTGGAGGCATTTCCCTCAAATGTATAAGGAAAAATTTGGCATACTACATCTTCATTCTCTACACTTCGGCGTCTAATGGCCAACATAAATTTCTTTATGTGATCCTCAACAGATTGTTTAGAATCTATATCAAACTTGGGCAACCATTTCTCTGGGTGTTTTGTTAATGGATGTCGAGGCCCAAGTACATCCATGGCATCTTGATCGAGCCAAGGTCTGGAATGATTGTTTTGGTTTTCCATGGGTGTTGGTGGTGTCAAAGGTTGAGATGATTTAGACGAGGAACTTCCTTCATTAGATGATTCTCCTCATGAAGAGGATGGATATGAATGAGGTGGGGAGAGTGGAATACCAGATCCTTCGGCTTCAAGAATAGGTGTTTCAGCAGGATCTGTGGTATTATCTCCTGAAGGGTTCAAAAGAAGACCAGTGCCTTCAAGTTGTTCTCAAATATATGAGAAATCTAAAGGTTGATTAAGAGGCCTACCAATTCTTCTGATACGATCCAAGGCACTATGTTTCCTTATGAGTGATTAGAGAAMATTTTCTTGTACGTCKYSCCCTTGAGGATTTGGTGTCACCGGTTCAACGAGAATCTCARGATTTTCATTAGAGGTAGTTGTTGTTTCCAAAGTAAYGTTGTTGTCRGAGCGACTACGTGTTAATACAGGGGAGGAGTGTTAYGACTTCCATGTGCCATMAATTTATATCAGGCCCTCCTTCTAGCKCCATTTGTTGATAGGCAAAATTGATTKATCGTTAACTTGGAAGAACAGATCCGGTCCGAGGTTGTCCAAGTAACCCAAGYCATTTGGTGTAACCTGTTCTGAMGGGTTTAAYGGCTCTATTAGCCAATCTAAGATCCTAATATAAAGAAAAKAAATAACTAACTAATGTTAAATAATAATATATACATAAACTCTAATATAATTATATGTAAAAATGTGTTTGAGCAAAAGAGGAAAACAATAAAAATAATGCTTATGAACAAAATTTACAAGCTGCAAGTTTTACTAGAAACTTACGAAATCAATGTAAAAATAATTGTTTTACAGAAGCAGATAAAGAAAGAACATTTGAATATTTTTTTTTTTTCTAAATACAAATATAACGAAACTTGAATTAACTAACTTATGAAACACAGATGTGCAGATAGTCAAAGCTGATCTAAACTTTATGGTTTCACTAAAACATCAAATGACATAAATTAGAAACAAAGAAATTAACCTGATATTAGTTCATTAAATGTGTTTGTGCCTACGTATGAATCAAGAGCATCCAGTTGCCATGCCTACGAGATAAATATGCAATAGACTTATACTGAAACTTTTCCAAATAAATTCACAAAATGTATTGGTAGCCAGGATTTACGAAAGGAAAAGGGAACACATATTAATTTTGTGATCTTATGATTGAAAATGATTACACTCAGATAAATCTATGTATAATACATTCATCTCAAGGTCCAACTAAACATCAAAGAGAAATCATGATATTCAAATTTAAAATATGATCACAGTCTCAATATCTGGAACAACAAATCATGAACGATAATTATAACATGAATATCTTGAAACATAACATATAAATGAGTCTAAATCTACACGACATATTAATATATCAATATTAAATAAAACAAAACATTAATGCAACACCATTCACAAAGGACTAAAGCCAAAATGATGTACATTGTTCCATTAAGTCTTGTAAGTCATTCGTCCATCTTTGGTTCCAGGCCAAGATGCCATTCATTTACAGAATGCAAAGTATTTAAAGAGTCTTTTTGAAATCTCATCTTCCTATATTTTAGGATAGGATCAGATCCTATGAGATCAAAATATTACAAATATGGAGGGCCTACAACCACTCATGATCAAATTGTATCTTCAAAAGTTATTAAAAGTTTTTTCTTATTTACAAAATAAACAAAAAAAGAGATATTAATCAACTAAATCAAACATGTTCCACCTCATAAAATCAGCATCAAGATATACCATGTCCTGAAAAATGAAATAGGAACAAGTTAGATAATTTATTAACAACTAATTACTAAATTTTATATAAAAATGACTTGGCTACAGAATCGAGAGATTATGTAGCCAGTCTTATATTGGTAAAAGAAATCTAAGTTTAACCGATTTGATTCAAAAAATATCATGACTGTAATAAGGGTGAAAAAACCATTTTACCATTTAAACCAATGACTAAACATGGATAAAGATAGCTTAGAATTGATTATGGCATTCACAATGTCTGCATTCTTTATCACAATGTTGCCTGTCTTCTTAGGACGTTTAACTTGTCTCTGTTCATTTTCTCTAAGGTCACGATTTTCCTTTATGAGTAATTCATTGTGATTTGTGAGCATTTTAATTTGAGCTTGGATAACAAGAATATCAATATAATATTGTTCAATCCAACACAGGCAGACTTCACAATGAACAGGAGAGACGATTTGTTGATGGAATGTACAGTCAAGACTGGTTGCATCAATACTACATGTTACGTTCCCTGGACCAAGACTAATACTAGTGAATTCACCTTTATACTTGAGACATGGTGGAAGACTATTAACAAATTTGTATGGCTGATTAGGATCTGATTTATGAAAATCAGGATCTTCTTCTGTAAGGAAATTTTTAGTTTCGTGATCTGAGACCTCATTGATCTCGATTGGGTCGATCGAGCTCAAATGAGGCTTAGATCAATTCCTTAAACTTCTTGAAATGAGCCGACCAACTCTCTTATTTCGGAACCCTAACGATGCGTGCTTTTTTTTTTACTTCTTGTGAGACTTTTCGACATAGGATTTCATATTGGCGTTATGGCCAATATCGAAATTATGCACAGAGGTTTCACTCCACTCACACTCTACAGCCTATTGCTCATGTGGGAATTGACTGGGCATTACTTCATTCAGCGGTTTTGTGGCTGGCTTATTATTTGGACTGTCAAAGTGTTGTTTTACCAACAATTCATCCAAATTAGGTCCGACGGTAGAAAAAAAAACATTTCTCACTAAAACTCCATCCCAACAGTCGCCTATGGTTTTCAAATGGTGTTTTACCAAAATCTTGATTAAGACGTGGTGGAACAAACTAGAGTCGAGGATTTTTTTTTAATACCTCTTAGACATCTTGTATGGGCTTCTGAGCAAATAGAAAGGCACATTCAAATGAAAACCTATGAAGTGCATAAGAAACTATAGATGATAGAGAAACACTATACCATAACGGCCCTCACAGGTCACAAATGGTTTAAGGACTGAAAGGAGACCATGCCATCTAACCTTAAGAAAAGAAACATGAATACCTTTTTCATAGCCATCGATCTTTTTGGAGGTCACAAAGAGGCTCCAGGGCACTTCTTCTATTTTTGAGTTCTTGAACCACTTCTAACCGGTGGATGGAAGCCTGGCGGATTTGCTCATGAACTCCCCATTCACCTCCAATTGAATATCTCCAACTTTCTCCCTATACCCATCAAAATGTTTTGTGAATTCCTTGGCCATGTGAATGTTACACCCTTCGAACCTCTTAATGAAAGTATCCCATCCCTAGCCTTTCAAATCCTTGACTGCATCATCATGAGACAACAATGCTTGAGAGCCATTGGGATCTATTCGGACAACAGGTGCCATTAAAACTATGACTGGATTGCAACGGGGACAGCTCAAGATAGCTCTGGGTTTCGATGGCAGGAGTAGGACAAACAAATATGAGTGAATAAAATGGAAAGAAACCAACCAAAACCCCTACGCAATCATGGTATAAACATCAAGGTTTCGGTCATGAAGTTTGAGCGTTCCTGGTAATGAAAACCTCGCATACAGGGCATGAAAAAAACCCTCAACTCATAATGAAAACTTATCAATTCACTCTGTCAGCAAAATATCAAGTAAAAGATACAACACTTTTGCATTAATTCCCATGTCTAGCAATGACTATAGATGATTTGCAAAGGGTTCAAATAAACATGTTTATAATTCAAATGTGAATCAACTAAGGTATCATATCAATATTCAACACACTCAAAGGAAAATCATTCAAGTATTAAATATAGAGTATATGCAAGCACAATGACCCTTTAAAACAATGCTTTGAATAGGGATATAATATGAAACTAAGTTTTCATGCTTGATTAATGCTTTCAGTCATGAATCAAGCATGAAAACACAATTTTTTTTTAAAGAGTTATCAAACATCTTTTATAACCCAGTAATCATCCAAATGATAATATGAGGTGAAGGAAACTACAGAAAGTGTTGTTTATCGTTCAATTAGCGAAAACATGTAGGGCTGCCAACATCATGTTTTTGTACATTTTGATTTTATGGTAACTTTGGAATTTAGTTTTCAGTGATCTCATCAAGCAATGTGTATTCTGGATTTTTTTTCATTTCTTTCCTTGCAACTGATCTTTGTACATGACCTTCTCATTAAATATGACATCTCTACTCCTATTGATTTTTTTATTTTCATAATCCCATAAGAGATAACCAAAATCATTAACATTGTATCCAATAAAGGTACATTTCTTGGATTTTGCCTCAAGCTTTTCTCTATTTTATTTATCAATATGGACAAATGCTTCACAACCGAAAGTCTTAAAAAATGAATAGTTTACCTTTTTACCTGTCCATGCCTCCTATGGAATTCCACCATCCAAAGAGCTTGAAGGTACTCTATTTATTAAGTAAACAACAATAACTACATCATTTTCCCAGAACTGTAAGGGAAAACTAACATGCAATCTCATACTCCTTGCACGCTCCGTGATTGTCCTGTTCATCCTTTCTGACACGCAATTTTATTGTGGTGTTCTTGGAATGGTATTCTCTCTACAATTCCCATGGTATGAATAGTAATAATCAAACTCCTTGATGCAATATTCACCTCCATTTTCTTATCTGAGACACTTCAATCTTTTTCCTGTATCATTCTCAACCAAAGATTTCCATTTCTTAAAAGTATAAAAAACATCATATTTTTGTCGAATGCAATAAACCCAAGTTTTTCTAGTTGCATCATAAATAAAAGTAACATAATAATGATATCCACCAAGAGATGATACATGAGATGGTCCCCATACATTTGTATGCATAATTTCTAACCTTTCACTCTTATTTTATTTTTCGACTCTAAGAAATATGACTCTCTTATGTTTTCCATAAACACAATGCTCACAGAAATCCAAATCAACTTGTATAAGATCTCACAACAAATTGATTTTGTGAAGTATCTACATCCCCTTCACACTCATGTGTCCAAGACTATGATTCCATAGTGTTGTATCCACTCCTGTAGAATCTAAAGAGATAGAAGAATCAATATTACCAATACATAAATACAATGTACCTACCTTCTCTCATTTTTCTATCACCAATGATCCTTTGGTGACCTTCCACACCTTATCTGTAAATATATATATACAACCTTCACTTGCCAACTTCCATGTTGAAATTTGTTTTTTCCTTAGATCTGGAACATGTCTTACCTCTTTCAACAACCATTGGTTTCCATTCCTTTGGTTTATTTTTACCTTTCCCATTCCAACAATTTTTTATGGTGCATCATCACCCAAATGAACTTGTCCAAAATCACCTTGAACGTAATCTAGAAAATGTTTCCTATGTGGCGTGGCATGAAATGAAGACCTTGAATCTACTACCCAAGACTCATAAATATTATCTACAGAAATAATCAAATCATATTGTAACACATCACCTGTTACATTTTCTTCCTTATTTTTCTCTTGTTGTCCATCTCTTTGTTTATTTGGATCTCTGCAGTCTTTCTTCAGATGTCCTTTCTTCCCACAATTCAAACACTCTATATTTCCGGGTCTGGATTTGGATCTTCCCTTCCTAGAATTCCTGTGATTCCCTGAGCCCTTTCCTCTATCCTTTTGTCTTCCTCTGTTCTCCATGTTTAACGCATTACCTAATGTCTCACCTATGATTTTTTGTCACATTTCCTCGCTAAGGATAACACCAACAACATCGTCAAATTTTAAAGTGTTTGAACCAAATATAAAGTGACTTACAACCATGACCAAGCCGTTCCATCTTTCTGGCAATGAGCACAAGATTAGAAGATCTATGACCTCATCATCAAAGTATGCTTTTAAAGAACTTAGCTAATTAGTAACCGTATTAAATTCATTTAAATGATTCACAATAGACCCACCTTCTAACATCTTCATATTAAATAATATCTTCATTAGAAATACCTTATTGGATGTCGAGGGTTTTTCATACAATTTATCCAATGCATCCATCAACTCCTTTATTGTATCTTATTTCAAAATATTAAAATCCACTAATGTTTCCAGGCTCAACTATATCATTCCTAGTGCCTTTATGTCAAGAACCTCCCATTCTTCATCCTTCATGGTCGTCAACTTCTTTGTTATTCCACTCAATGGTAAGAATAGATCCTTTTGATATAAATAGTCTTCCATCTACATCTTCCATAACTTGCAGTTTTGGTCGTTAAATTTCTTGACCCTTCCATCTTCCTCCATTGCTCCCACTCAAACTAGGAACCATCTTTTCCTGCGAGTTAACTTTCTCTTTGATACTTGTTGTTAGAAAACAGGATCACGAAGAAATAAAATAAAACTAAATGCAGAAATAAAATACAAAAGATACACAATACAATAGAGACACAGATATTTGTGGTTCACCCAGTGTGGGCTACATCCACCAGAGAAATTTGGAGGCCCTTCCTTTTTATTATCCAACAAAATGAAGGGATACAAGCTACAACACACTCATTGTAACTTTCTCTTATTTCCCTCATAGTCTCCTCTCTCAGAATACAATATTCACAATGATACACAACCGCAATACAATTCCCTCATAAAAGAGGGTTTCCTTCTATGGTAAAAAACCCTAGCATAAATTATACCATCAGATTTGCGACCCTATAATGAACGGTCTATATTTACTATAAAATTACAATATACATTTACAAGGAAATGTTTCCTTTGGGGGCTTCTCCCCTGAACCCCCACCAGGGGCCCTCTTTCCCTTGCACCCCACAGGGGGGGAAATCCCCCCCTACAACCCCCCCACGTGGAGGGGTGTATAGTCTTCATGGGGTATAAATATGGCTGAAAACAAAGACCTATGAAACAAGAAGATAATCAGGCTCCACAACTAACACCTAGATTTTCCCGAACTGAGAATGAACGACTCATGTAACTTTATCCTTTACAAGGGATTAGTATGTGTAGGATTTGGCTTCTACGTGATATGATGGTCTAGGATTTTCTCGATAACTACACCAACGAAAAAAATTCTTCCTTGATTATTTTTGAGTTTATTGTGGGGATTTCAATCCCAATAACACTTTTGTAATGCACTCTCCCTTCTGAGCTTTCCTTCATCCTTTCCATACTTTGATTCTTTATGTATATTCTTTGTAGAATCTCCCTACTATCTCTCATGATCTTTAGGAACATAGGATCATTTGTTGATCCTATTGTGTTCAACAATGATCACGAATTTCTTCTACCCCAAGGTGATCTTCCTCTACCCCATGGTGATATTTCTTTGCCCCAAGGTGATATTCCTTTTTCTTTGATTATTGTACATGTTTGACTCATGTTTCCATCAATGGAAACACACAATCAATAATGCCAACAATCCCCCCCTTTGGCATTGAGGGAAACATATTTGTAAAACAAATGAGTTTGTACCTTTTCTCCCCTTATCACTGATCTCATCTTTAAATTTGGGAATTAAATTTGTCTTATTTCTTTTTCTCCCCCTTTGACATCAATGAAAAAAAGGGATGTTTCCTTTCTCCCTTTAGGATGAAAATCCCCTTGAGGTGATGCTCCCCCTGTCTATGAATATCTCCCCCTTTGGACAAGGGATATCACTCTGAGGAAATGCTGGTGGCATGGCTTCCAATCATCTCTCCTCCTCGAATCATGTTGCTGCAATCAAACATGGGAATAAAAATAACTCCCCTGTGGGTATGTATCCCTCTATCTTCTATTAAATATGAACAATATGCTACCACTGCAATCTGCTTCCGCTTTAATATACTACTTCTCTACTTAAACATAGTTCAACTTCTCAAGAATGATCTACTCTTCCTATAAAGATCCTTGGACCTGTCCATGCATATACCATCTAAAACCATGCCACACCATACATCAAGTGTATGACAATCATACATATTATCTCATGCATCAACCATGAAGAAAAATATATGTCAATAATATGTGCCAAAAGTGAACCAAGAATATATCATGATCATCAACAAGTGCCTCTATCAATGTACCAACAATGTTCCTTAAACAAGTGTCATATCACACATGATATTCATCTATAATAAGGTATATCAATGGAGCTCACATATGTACTAGCCATGTACCATNAAATAACTAACTAATGTTAAATAATAATATATACATAAACTCTAATATAATTATATGTAAAAATGTGTTTGAGCAAAAGAGGAAAACAATAAAAATAATGCTTATGAACAAAATTTACAAGCTGCAAGTTTTACTAGAAACTTACGAAATCAATGTAAAAATAATTGTTTTACAGAAGCAGATAAAGAAAGAACATTTGAATATTTTTTTTTTTTCTAAATACAAATATAACGAAACTTGAATTAACTAACTTATGAAACACAGATGTGCAGATAGTCAAAGCTGATCTAAACTTTATGGTTTCACTAAAACATCAAATGACATAAATTAGAAACAAAGAAATTAACCTGATATTAGTTCATTAAATGTGTTTGTGCCTACGTATGAATCAAGAGCATCCAGTTGCCATGCCTACGAGATAAATATGCAATAGACTTATACTGAAACTTTTCCAAATAAATTCACAAAATGTATTGGTAGCCAGGATTTACGAAAGGAAAAGGGAACACATATTAATTTTGTGATCTTATGATTGAAAATGATTACACTCAGATAAATCTATGTATAATACATTCATCTCAAGGTCCAACTAAACATCAAAGAGAAATCATGATATTCAAATTTAAAATATGATCACAGTCTCAATATCTGGAACAACAAATCATGAACGATAATTATAACATGAATATCTTGAAACATAACATATAAATGAGTCTAAATCTACACGACATATTAATATATCAATATTAAATAAAACAAAACATTAATGCAACACCATTCACAAAGGACTAAAGCCAAAATGATGTACATTGTTCCATTAAGTCTTGTAAGTCATTCGTCCATCTTTGGTTCCAGGCCAAGATGCCATTCATTTACAGAATGCAAAGTATTTAAAGAGTCTTTTTGAAATCTCATCTTCCTATATTTTAGGATAGGATCAGATCCTATGAGATCAAAATATTACAAATATGGAGGGCCTACAACCACTCATGATCAAATTGTATCTTCAAAAGTTATTAAAAGTTTTTTCTTATTTACAAAATAAACAAAAAAAGAGATATTAATCAACTAAATCAAACATGTTCCACCTCATAAAATCAGCATCAAGATATACCATGTCCTGAAAAACGAAATAGGAACAAGTTAAATAATTTATTAACAACTAATTACTAAATTTTATATAAAAATGACTTGGCTACAAAATCGAGAGATTATGTAGCCAGTCTTATATTGGTAAAAGAAATCTAAGTTTAACCGATTTGATTCAAAAAATATCATGACTGTAATAAGGGCGAAAAAACCATTTTACCATTTAAACCAATGACTAAACATGGATCAAGATAGCTCAGAATTGATTATGGCATTCACACTGTCTGCATTCTTTATCACAATGTTGCATGTCTTCTTAGGACGTTTAACTTGTCTCTGTTCATTTTCTCTGAGGTCACGATTTTCCTTTATGAGTAATTCATTGTGATTTGTGAGCATTTTAATTTGAGCTTGGATAACAAGAATATCAATATAATATTGTTCAATCCAACATAGGCAGACTTCACAATGCACAGGAGAGACGATTTGTTGATGGAATGTACAGTCAAGACTGGTTGCATCAATACTACATGTTACGTTCCTTGGACCAAGACTAATACTAGTGAATTCACCTTTATACTTGAGACATGGTGGAAGACTATTAACAAATTTGTATGGCTGATCAGGATCTGATTTATGAAAATCAGGATCTTCTTCTGTAAGGAAATTTTTAGTTTCGTGATCTGAGACCTCATTGATCTCGATTGGGTCGATCGAGCTCAAATGAGGCTTATATCAATTCCTTAAACTTCTTGAAATGAGCCAACCAACTCTCTTATTTCGGAACCCTAACGATGTGTGCTTTTTTTTTTACTTCTTGTGAGACTTTTCGACATAGGATTTCATATTGGCATTATGGCCAATATCGAAATTATGCACAGAGGTTTCACTCCACTCACACTCTACAGCCTATTGCTCATGTGGGAATTGACTGGGCATTACTTCATTCAGGGGTTTTGCTGCTGGCTTATTATTTGGACTGTCAAAGTGTTGTTTTACCAACAATTCATCCAAATTAGGTCCGACGGTAGAAAAAAAACCATTTCTCACTAAAACTTCATCCCAACAGTCGCCTATGGTTTTCAAATGGTGTTTTACCAAAATCTCGATTAAGACGTGGTGGAACAAACTAGAGTCGAGGCTTTTTTTTTAATACCTCTTAGACATCTTGTATAGGCTTCTGAGCAAATAGAAAGGCACATTCAAATGAAAACCTATGAAGTGCATAAGAAACTATAGATGATAGAGAAACACTATACCATAACGGCCCTCACAGGTCACAAACGGTTTAAGGACTGAAAGGAGACCATGCCATCTAACCTTAAGAAAAGAAACATGAATACATTTTTCATAGCCATCGATCTTTTTGGAGGTCACAAAGAGGCTCCAGGGCACTTCTTCTATTTTCGAGTTCTTGAACCACTTCTAACCGGTGGATGGAAGCCTGGCGGCTTTGCTCATGAACTCCCCATTCACCTCCAATTGAATATCTCCAACTTTCTCCCTATACCCATCAAAATGTTTTGTGAATTCCTTGGCCATGTGAAGGTTACACCCTTCGAACCTCTTAATGAAAGTATCCCATCCCTAGCCTTTCAAATCCTTGACTACATCATCATGAGACAACAACGCTTGAGAGCCATTGGGCTCTATTCGGACAACAGGTGCCATTAAAACTATGACTGGATTGCAATGGGGACAGCTCAAGATAGCTCTGGGTTTCGATGGCAGGAGTAGGACAAACAAATCTGAGCGAATAAAATGGAAAGAAACCAACCAAAACCCCTATGCAATCATGGTATAAACATCAAGGTTTCGGTCATGAAGTTTGAGCGTTCCTGGTGATGAAAACCTCGCATATAGGGCATGAAAAAACCCTCAACTCATAATGAAAACTTATCAATTCACTCTGTCATCAAAATATCAAGTAAAAGATACAACACTTTTACATTAATTCCCATGTCTAGCAATGACTATAGATGATTTGCAAAGGGTTCAAATAAACATGTTTATAATTCAAATGTGAATCAACTAAGGTATCATATCAATATTCAACACACTCAAAGGAAAATCATTCAAGTATTAAATATAGAGTATATGCAAGCACAATGACCCTTTAAAACAATGCTTTGAATAGGGATATAATATGAAACTAAGTTTTCATGCTTGATTAATGCTTTCAGTCATGAATCAAGCATGAAAACACAATTTTTTTTTAAAGAGTTATCAAACATCTTTTATAACCCAGTAATCATCCAAATGATAATATGAGGTGAAGGAAACTACAGAAAGTGTTGTTTATCGTTCAATTAGCGAAAACATGTAGGGCTGCCAACATCATGTTTTTGTACATTTTGATTTTATGGTAACTTTGGAATTTAGTTTTCAGTGATCTCATCAAGCAATGTGTATTCTGGATTTTTTTTCATTTCTTTCCTTGCAACTGATCTTTGTACATGACCTTCTCATTAAATATGACATCTCTACTCCTATTGATTTTTTTATTTTCATAATCCCATAAGAGATAACCAAAATCATTAACATTGTATCCAATAAAGGTACATTTCTTGGATTTTGCCTCAAGCTTTTCTCTATTTTATTTATCAATATGGACAAATGCTTCACAACCGAAAGTCTTAAAAAATGAATAGTTTACCTTTTTACCTGTCCATGCCTCCTATGGAATTCCACCATCCAAAGAGCTTGAAGGTACTCTATTTATTAAGTAAACAACAATAACTACATCATTTTCCCAGAACTGTAAGGGAAAACTAACATGCAATCTCATACTCCTTGCACGCTCCGTGATTGTCCTGTTCATCCTTTCTGACACGCAATTTTATTGTGGTGTTCTTGGAATGGTATTCTCTCTACAATTCCCATGGTATGAATAGTAATAATCAAACTCCTTGATGCAATATTCACCTCCATTTTCTTATCTGAGACACTTCAATCTTTTTCCTGTATCATTCTCAACCAAAGATTTCCATTTCTTAAAAGTATAAAAAACATCATATTTTTGTCGAATGCAATAAACCCAAGTTTTTCTAGTTGCATCATAAATAAAAGTAACATAATAATGATATCCACCAAGAGATGATACATGAGATGGTCCCCATACATTTGTATGCATAATTTCTAACCTTTCACTCTTATTTTATTTTTCGACTCTAAGAAATATGACTCTCTTATGTTTTCCATAAACACAATGCTCACAGAAATCCAAATCAACTTGTATAAGATCTCACAACAAATTGATTTTGTGAAGTATCTACATCCCCTTCACACTCATGTGTCCAAGACTATGATTCCATAGTGTTGTATCCACTCCTGTAGAATCTAAAGAGATAGAAGAATCAATATTACCAATACATAAATACAATGTACCTACCTTCTCTCATTTTTCTATCACCAATGATCCTTTGGTGACCTTCCACACCTTATCTGTAAATATATATATACAACCTTCACTTGCCAACTTCCATGTTGAAATTTGTTTTTTCCTTAGATCTGGAACATGTCTTACCTCTTTCAACAACCATTGGTTTCCATTCCTTTGGTTTATTTTTACCTTTCCCATTCCAACAATTTTTTATGGTGCATCATCACCCAAATGAACTTGTCCAAAATCACCTTGAACGTAATCTAGAAAATGTTTCCTATGTGGCGTGGCATGAAATGAAGACCTTGAATCTACTACCCAAGACTCATAAATATTATCTACAGAAATAATCAAATCATATTGTAACACATCACCTGTTACATTTTCTTCCTTATTTTTCTCTTGTTGTCCATCTCTTTGTTTATTTGGATCTCTGCAGTCTTTCTTCAGATGTCCTTTCTTCCCACAATTCAAACACTCTATATTTCCGGGTCTGGATTTGGATCTTCCCTTCCTAGAATTCCTGTGATTCCCTGAGCCCTTTCCTCTATCCTTTTGTCTTCCTCTGTTCTCCATGTTTAACGCATTACCTAATGTCTCACCTATGATTTTTTGTCACATTTCCTCGCTAAGGATAACACCAACAACATCGTCAAATTTTAAAGTGTTTGAACCAAATATAAAGTGACTTACAACCATGACCAAGCCGTTCCATCTTTCTGGCAATGAGCACAAGATTAGAAGATCTATGACCTCATCATCAAAGTATGCTTTTAAAGAACTTAGCTAATTAGTAACCGTATTAAATTCATTTAAATGATTCACAATAGACCCACCTTCTAACATCTTCATATTAAATAATATCTTCATTAGAAATACCTTATTGGATGTCGAGGGTTTTTCATACAATTTATCCAATGCATCCATCAACTCCTTTATTGTATCTTATTTCAAAATATTAAAATCCACTAATGTTTCCAGGCTCAACTATATCATTCCTAGTGCCTTTATGTCAAGAACCTCCCATTCTTCATCCTTCATGGTCGTCAACTTCTTTGTTATTCCACTCAATGGTAAGAATAGATCCTTTTGATATAAATAGTCTTCCATCTACATCTTCCATAACTTGCAGTTTTGGTCGTTAAATTTCTTGACCCTTCCATCTTCCTCCATTGCTCCCACTCAAACTAGGAACCATCTTTTCCTGCGAGTTAACTTTCTCTTTGATACTTGTTGTTAGAAAACAGGATCACGAAGAAATAAAATAAAACTAAATGCAGAAATAAAATACAAAAGATACACAATACAATAGAGACACAGATATTTGTGGTTCACCCAGTGTGGGCTACATCCACCAGAGAAATTTGGAGGCCCTTCCTTTTTATTATCCAACAAAATGAAGGGATACAAGCTACAACACACTCATTGTAACTTTCTCTTATTTCCCTCATAGTCTCCTCTCTCAGAATACAATATTCACAATGATACACAACCGCAATACAATTCCCTCATAAAAGAGGGTTTCCTTCTATGGTAAAAAACCCTAGCATAAATTATACCATCAGATTTGCGACCCTATAATGAACGGTCTATATTTACTATAAAATTACAATATACATTTACAAGGAAATGTTTCCTTTGGGGGCTTCTCCCCTGAACCCCCACCAGGGGCCCTCTTTCCCTTGCACCCCACAGGGGGGGAAATCCCCCCCTACAACCCCCCCACGTGGAGGGGTGTATAGTCTTCATGGGGTATAAATATGGCTGAAAACAAAGACCTATGAAACAAGAAGATAATCAGGCTCCACAACTAACACCTAGATTTTCCCGAACTGAGAATGAACGACTCATGTAACTTTATCCTTTACAAGGGATTAGTATGTGTAGGATTTGGCTTCTACGTGATATGATGGTCTAGGATTTTCTCGATAACTACACCAACGAAAAAAATTCTTCCTTGATTATTTTTGAGTTTATTGTGGGGATTTCAATCCCAATAACACTTTTGTAATGCACTCTCCCTTCTGAGCTTTCCTTCATCCTTTCCATACTTTGATTCTTTATGTATATTCTTTGTAGAATCTCCCTACTATCTCTCATGATCTTTAGGAACATAGGATCATTTGTTGATCCTATTGTGTTCAACAATGATCACGAATTTCTTCTACCCCAAGGTGATCTTCCTCTACCCCATGGTGATATTTCTTTGCCCCAAGGTGATATTCCTTTTTCTTTGATTATTGTACATGTTTGACTCATGTTTCCATCAATGGAAACACACAATCAATAATGCCAACAATCCCCCCCTTTGGCATTGAGGGAAACATATTTGTAAAACAAATGAGTTTGTACCTTTTCTCCCCTTATCACTGATCTCATCTTTAAATTTGGGAATTAAATTTGTCTTATTTCTTTTTCTCCCCCTTTGACATCAATGAAAAAAAGGGATGTTTCCTTTCTCCCTTTAGGATGAAAATCCCCTTGAGGTGATGCTCCCCCTGTCTATGAATATCTCCCCCTTTGGACAAGGGATATCACTCTGAGGAAATGCTGGTGGCATGGCTTCCAATCATCTCTCCTCCTCGAATCATGTTGCTGCAATCAAACATGGGAATAAAAATAACTCCCCTGTGGGTATGTATCCCTCTATCTTCTATTAAATATGAACAATATGCTACCACTGCAATCTGCTTCCGCTTTAATATACTACTTCTCTACTTAAACATAGTTCAACTTCTCAAGAATGATCTACTCTTCCTATAAAGATCCTTGGACCTGTCCATGCATATACCATCTAAAACCATGCCACACCATACATCAAGTGTATGACAATCATACATATTATCTCATGCATCAACCATGAAGAAAAATATATGTCAATAATATGTGCCAAAAGTGAACCAAGAATATATCATGATCATCAACAAGTGCCTCTATCAATGTACCAACAATGTTCCTTAAACAAGTGTCATATCACACATGATATTCATCTATAATAAGGTATATCAATGGAGCTCACATATGTACTAGCCATGTACCAT
>JZKD02S2302000.1:0-21537 GCA_000966675.3 Picea glauca | reverse complement strand
TAACGTTTTGTAACATATGTATAGTCTTTGTACTATTACTTTCTAGTTTCTTTTAGTGTTATGGATGTGTAGTTAATGTTATCTTTCGTCACTGTGGCAGATGTCAAGTGATTCTGAGGTGTTCATTGGGTATGCAGAAAGTGCTAGCCGACACACTCGGAGGCTTGCCTCCATAGATTGGGTAATCTTTACAACTCAAGCTAGTTATTATCTTTTAGAGGTATATGCTTAGGTGACACCACAAACAATGTCACCAAGTATAGTGCAGTTATTGAGTTTCTTCATGACACTTTGTCATTTGGTATCTCTCATCTTCGAGTCTATCTTGACGCTCAACTGATTGTGTCTCAATTAAACAAAGTATACCGGGTCCATGATCCAACGACGATTCCTTAGGGTACATCTCTTAGAACGAAACTTTGATTATATTACATATTTTCATGTTCCTAGGAGATTAAACCAAGTTACAGATACTCTAGCTAATCAAATTTTAGATTGGCATCTTACACACATATGGAAGAACATTCACATAAATATGTAAATACACTTTTTTTGCACACGTGATCCATAAGACACAAAAGACATAAAAATCCATATATAATCTCATACAGTAACCAAAGTACACAGGTGGATGCAAGCACCTAAAAAATGTGACCAATAACGAGTCACGAGGATTATGCCCTCAAAAAATATATACAAGTAGTGCTTGTGGCATGTAAAATGTCTAGCTAAAGTCAGGGTCTGTGGGCCCTGTTATACTGATCCACAGCATTGGCTAAACGCCGAAACAACCGGACCCACGTTCGTGGTGCCCCCACTACATGAGGTTGCATAGATGGTGGCAGGTCCTCAATATCTTCCATAGGGACCATGCGAGTGAGAGCAGTAAAGTTCCGCTCAACTCGTCTCAATACCCTCTCAGCCTCCCTGGTTGGAAGATCTCTTGCTACTGCTGGTCCCCCTATGGCGTCAGGTGTGGCCCCTGGCCGAGGACGACGCCTGTTCCTCGCATAGTCAGCTGGTCACACTGGTCCCACATCTGCACATAATGAACACATATCCATCAAATACTCTGGTATAACAAAAAAAATGATGTATATAAAAAAAACAACATAAAAATTACATATGTTTAACAACAAANTAACGTTTTGTAACATATGTATAGTCTTTGTACTATTACTTTCTAGTTTCTTTTAGTGTTATGGATGTGTAGTTAATGTTATCTTTCGTCACTGTGGCAGATGTCAAGTGATTCTAAGGTGTTCATTGGGTATGCAGAAAGTGCTAGCCGACACACTCGGAGGCTTGCCTCCATAGATTGGGTAATCTTTACACCTCAAGCTAGTTATTATCTTTTAGAGGTATATGCTTAGGTGACACCAAAAACAATGTCGCCAAGTATAGTGCAGTTATTGAGTTTCTTCATGACACTTTGTCATTTGGTATCGCTCATCTTCGAGTCTATCTCGACGCTCAACTGATTGTGTCTCAATTAAACAAAGTATACCGGGTCCATGATCCGACTTTACACCGACGATTCCTTAGGGTACATCTCTTAGAACGAAACTTTGATTATATTACATATTTTCATGTTCCTAGGAGATTAAACCAAGTTACAGATACTCTAGCTAATCAAATTTTAGATTGGCATCTTACACACATATGGAAGAACATTCACATAAATATGTAAATACATTTTTTTTGCACACGTGATCCATAAGACACAAAAGACATAAAAATACATATATAATCTCATACAGTAACCAAAGTACATAGGTGGATGCAAGCACCTAAAAAATATGACCAATAACGAGTCATGGGGCTTATGCCCTCAAAAAATATATACAAGTAGTGCTTGTGGCATGTAAAATGTCTAGCTAAAGTCAGGGCCTGTGGGCCCTGTTATACTGATCCACAGCATTGGCTAAACGCCGAAACAACCGGACCCACGTCTGTGGTGCCCCCACTACATGAGGTTGCATAGATGGTGGCAGGTCCTCAATATCTGCCATAGGGACCATGCGAGTCAGAGCAGTAAAGTTCTGCTCAACTCGTCTCAATACCCTCTCAGCCTCCCTGGTTGGAAGATCTCTTGCTACTGCTGGTCCCCCTATGGCGACAGGTGTGGCCCCTGGCCGAGGACGACGCATGTTCCTCGCATAGTCAGCTGGTCGCACTGGTCCCACATCTGCACATAATGAACACATATCCATCAAATACTCTGGTATAACAAAAAAAATGATGTATATAAAAAAAACAACATAAAAATTACATATGTTTAACAACAAAAAATTACAAAGGTGGAGACTTACCCATATCCCCTCACTCCTCACCAGGAGGTACTGGTATCTTAGGGTCTCTCGAGAAATCAATCCCAACATAGGGGTAATCCTCTATAACCGGGATCTGTCATGACAACCATGCAAAGAAGTCATTGTCGAAGGACTCATTGGTCCTTCTGCCACCCTGTCGTGGCAATAATACTTCCCATCTACACATAGCAGGTAGAGAGGCCTGATGTCCTCGTACCACTACTCAAGGACTAAAACTCGGAACTCTCTCAAAAAAGAACGAGCACAGAATGGTCTCGAACCCGAAGTTCCTCTGTGTCCGCAAATGACAATATATCAACTACCTCTTCATACACTAAAGCAAAGTTGTACTCCAATAAAAAAATTGTGTATTTAAGAACTGGACTGCACAGTTCATTTGTGCATAGGACGCCTGATGTAGAGCCGTAGAACTAGTGATTCACCCGATAAGCAACACTATCGCTTGTAGCGATAAGTCAATAATCTTGATTATGGGCACCTGTGAGCTCGAGTGGTTTGTATCATCCGCATAGTATATACCTATAAATTCCACTATGTTATGCGGCCCTGAAGGAAAAGTCCGGAAGTTGACTGGTTCCCCTCTTCGGGAGAGGCTAGTCAAAAAATAAATGTCCTCAGTTGTGGGCACCAGTGACTTCCCCTCTAACATGAATGCCTATGCATTTGGATGCCAGTAGTCAACCAAGGAATTCAATAGCCTAGGTTGTGCCTGCATAAAAGGATAGAGGAAAAACTTGAGTAACCCACACTGCATCAAGGCAACCACAGCATTGGGGTCTTCCTTGACCAACTCACTAACTTCTTCATGCTCTCTTTCTCTCTAGTGGACATACATCCTACAAAACACCAAGGTTCAAAAGAGTTAACCCTTGATTTTTAAGCCTTTTTCATTCAATAAGGGGGTCCACGTGGTCTATAATAGTGACAGTCGCGTGTACACACATGCAGAGTTTACTATGCTCAAATGTACATGTGGCCTGTCCTGAGACAGCCTGTGTGGACCTAGGGGGCCGACCTTTTAAAGGTCGATGCCCCCCTAAAAAATGAAACCCAATGCAAAAATAAAGACTTAAAATGCAATATAAGAGAGTTTGTACTTACTTGGTCTAGAGAGAAGTTCGTTTCATCCACTATAGCTCCTGAAATCACCGCTTTTGACAAAGGGGGTCTTTTGGCTCCAGAGTCAATTTACAAATCAATAATGGTGATAATGAGTTGCCAGCTTCTATTTATAGACTTTTTGGCCTCTTTTTGTCACTTTTTGGCCTCCCTTATCATTTTTTTTAAACTAAAAACCATTTAGAGTGATTCAGGAGTTGCATGGGAGGGATATGATCGGGTATTGGGACAATTTTTTTTGAGTTTTGGGTAATTTTCGACGGTTCGTGAATTTTTTTTTTTCAAGGATCAACTTGAGCATATAGGTTAGGTTTCTACCCTGACTTTTGTATCTCATTGTATTTTTCCTTTGCCATAGGATCAATCCCATCAGGTTGTGACATGGAACCATCATAACTGCTTTAGAAGTGTCACGACTTGGTGGTAGAGCTTAACGAAACATGGATGCCCTTGGTAGATCCTGGTTGCATTATGGTATCCATGCTGTCTCTAATCACTGTAGGTTCGAGAGTCCTTGTAGTTTTTCCTGATTACGAGTTTGAGCCTTATTTGCATGCTTATTTTTTCTCTCTTGACCTCACCCTTAGGATTCCCCAAAAATATAACGGGTCTTATTTTAAGCCCTTTTCAAACCCTCTAAACATGAAAAGTTTTTCGAGTGATCTTGTGGCCTATCACGCTCCTTAAATTGAAATCTGAAGTCATGTCTATCTGGCGGTAGTTTACCCCTTTTTCGGTCCGGATGATCAACTGTAGGAACAAAGGTATACTCTATGGAACTTCAGTTCTCTAGAAGAGTACTCTCAGGTATTATATTAACCCTTTTTCGGGCCCGAGGGACTAAATTTACGAAAAAGGAACCCCCATGGAGTCCATAGTTAATCTCTTTTTAGACTCCCTAAAATTGAAAAGATCCTCGAGTGACCTTATTCTCTCACACTCATTAAACTGGTCCAGAAGAACATTCCTGATGGATTCCATAGTTAAGCTTTTTTCAGACTCCTTAAAAATGAAAAAATGGCCGAGTGATCTTGTCCTTATCACACTCGTTAAAATGGTTTTGAATAGACATCTTGTCGGTGCTAGTTTACNCACTGGTCCCACATCTGCACATAATGAACACATATCCATCAAATACTCTGGTATAACAAAAAAAATGATGTATATAAAAAAAACAACATAAAAATTACATATGTTTAACAACAAAAAATTACAAAGGTGGAGACTTACCCATATCCCCTCACTCCTCACCAGGAGGTACTGGTATCTTAGGGTCTCTCGAGAAATCAATCCCAACATAGGGGTAATCCTCTATAACCGGGATCTGTCATGACAACCATGCAAAGAAGTCATTGTCGAAGGACTCATTGGTCCTTCTGCCACCCTGTCGTGGCAATAATACTTCCCATCTACACATAGCAGGTAGAGAGGCCTGATGTCCTCGTACCACTACTCAAGGACTAAAACTCGGAACTCTCTCAAAAAAGAACGAGCACAGAATGGTCTCGAACCCGAAGTTCCTCTGTGTCCGCAAATGACAATATATCAACTACCTCTTCATACACTAAAGCAAAGTTGTACTCCAATAAAAAAATTGTGTATTTAAGAACTGGACTGCACAGTTCATTTGTGCATAGGACGCCTGATGTAGAGCCGTAGAACTAGTGATTCACCCGATAAGCAACACTATCGCTTGTAGCGATAAGTCAATAATCTTGATTATGGGCACCTGTGAGCTCGAGTGGTTTGTATCATCCGCATAGTATATACCTATAAATTCCACTATGTTATGCGGCCCTGAAGGAAAAGTCCGGAAGTTGACTGGTTCCCCTCTTCGGGAGAGGCTAGTCAAAAAATAAATGTCCTCAGTTGTGGGCACCAGTGACTTCCCCTCTAACATGAATGCCTATGCATTTGGATGCCAGTAGTCAACCAAGGAATTCAATAGCCTAGGTTGTGCCTGCATAAAAGGATAGAGGAAAAACTTGAGTAACCCACACTGCATCAAGGCAACCACAGCATTGGGGTCTTCCTTGACCAACTCACTAACTTCTTCATGCTCTCTTTCTCTCTAGTGGACATACATCCTACAAAACACCAAGGTTCAAAAGAGTTAACCCTTGATTTTTAAGCCTTTTTCATTCAATAAGGGGGTCCACGTGGTCTATAATAGTGACAGTCGCGTGTACACACATGCAGAGTTTACTATGCTCAAATGTACATGTGGCCTGTCCTGAGACAGCCTGTGTGGACCTAGGGGGCCGACCTTTTAAAGGTCGATGCCCCCCTAAAAAATGAAACCCAATGCAAAAATAAAGACTTAAAATGCAATATAAGAGAGTTTGTACTTACTTGGTCTAGAGAGAAGTTCATTTCATCCACTGTAGCTCCCGAAATCACCGCTTTTGACAAAGGGGGTCTTTTGGCTCCAGAGTCAATTTACAAATCAACAATGGTGATAATGAGTTGCCAGCTTCTATTTATAGACTTTTTGGCCTCTTTTTGTCACTTTTTGGCCTCCCTTATCATTTTCTTTAAACTAAAAACCATTTAGAGTGATTCAGGAGTTGCATGGGAGCGATATGATCGGGTATCGGGACAATTTTTTTTGAGTTTTGGGTAATTTTCGACAGTTCGTGATTTTTTTTTTTCAAGGATCAACTTGAGCATATAGGTTAGGTTTCTACCCTGACTTTTGTATCTCATTGTATTTTTCCTTTGCCATAGGATCGATCCCATCAGGTTGTGACATGGAACCATTATAACTGCTTTAGAAGTGTCACGACTTGGTGGTAGAGCTTATCGAAACATGGATTCCCTTGGTAGATCCTGGTTGAATTATGGTATCCATGCTATCTCTAATCACTGTAGGTTCGAGAGTCCTTGTAGTTTTTCCTGATTACGAGTTTGAGCCTTATTTGCATGCTTATTTTTTCTCTCTTGACCTCACCCTCAGGATTCCCCAAAAATATAACGGGTCTTATTTTAATCCCTTTTCAAACCCTCTAAACATGAAAAGTTTTTCGAGTGATCTTGTGGCCTATCACGCTCCTTAAATTGAAATTTGAAGTCATGTCTATCTGGCGGTAGTTTACCCCTTTTTCGGTCCGGACGGTCAACTGTAGGAACAAAGGTATACTCTATGGAAGTTTAGTTCTCTAGAAGAGTACTCTCAGGTATTATATTAACCCTTTTTCGGGCCCGAGGGACTAAATTTACGAAAAAGGAACCCCCATGGAGTCCATAGTTAATCTGTTTTTAGACTCCCTAAAATTGAAAAGATCCTCGAGTGACCTTATTCTCTCACACTCGTTAAACTGGTCCAGAAGAACATTCCTGATGGAGTCCATAGTTAAGCTTTTTTCAGACTCCTTAAAAATGAAAAAATGGCCGAGTGATCTTGTCCTTATCACACTCATTAAAATGGTTTTGAATAGACATCTTTTTGGTGCTAGTTTACCCATTTTTCGAACTGACTAGACTATCTTCGAAAAAGGTACCCCAATGGAGTCTCCTTTTATGTTTTTTCAGACTCTCTAAATATGAAAAACCACCGAGCTTANAAAAGGAACCCCCACGGAGTCCATAGTTAAGCTCTTTTCAGACTCCCTAAAATTGAAAAGATCGTCGAGTGACCTTATTCTCTCACACTCGTTAAACTAGTCCAGAAGAACATTCTCGATGGAGTCCATAGTTAAGCTTTTTTCAGACTCCTTAAAAATGAAAAAATGGCCGAGTGATCTTGTCCTTATCACACTCATTAAAATGGTTTTGAATAGACATCTTGTCGATGCTAGTTTACCCCTTTTTCGAACTGACTAGACTATCTTCGAAAAAGGTACCCCAATGGAGTCTCCTTTTGTGTTTTTTCAGACTCTCTAAATATGAAAAACCATCGAGCTTACCTTCTTTGGGCTTGTTAAACTTACATCGAAGGACGTTACCATTGTGTGTTTTGTTAACCGTTTTTGCATACCTTATACGCTAGCCTTGTAGCACTTTGCTTCTGCGTCTTAACACCCTTGGCCCCCGGAGGATTTTTCCCGAGTATCATTATTCTGAACATCAGTCTTGTCCTTGCACCTTGAACTTGTATGTTTGTAACATTCGTTCCTCCATTGTAACATAAYATTCCTTTATTCTTTTTTCCAAAATTATTGAAAAAGACAAAAAWATCAAATAYACCCCAAAAAGAGGAAAGGAAAAGTATTTTCTTTATTGGCAGCATAATGAGTCGCCCTTAGATAAAGCACATCTATCCGTTTGTTCGTCAAACTATGGGATGTAATACGACCTTAGGAAGTTGTTCTCACTACATAGAGTTGTGTCCTCCTCTGTTTGGTTATTCTTCCAAACATATGGAGAATTTGCGTTGCCTCCTTTTTCGTAAACTTATGATTAATTCCATGCTGCCTAAGTCTCATCAATTTTCATCCTGTTGTCCAAGGGAAGTTTCTACCAAGCCTAAGTCGACCCCTCTGCAATTTGTCTCTTGCCCTCATACCCGACCATCCTGAATGTCCAATCAAGTCCTTGTTCGAAATCAATGAAGCCTTCAGTCTGATCATCAAGATTATCTAGTCCATGACCGACGAGCCATCGAAGACCTCTGGGTAGTGAATTTGTACACTCATATTACACTCCTACCTTGAGTTTTGAAGATTTTGAAGTTGTTTCTCGAGCTCTGGAGATCTCATCTCCAGCCATCAGGCCGTATCAGCTTCTAGAAGATGGATACTCTATATGTATATCTTTTTGATTTCGAGATGTAGCTCCATTGTGTATTGTTTGCGGCTACACTTTATATATTTATTTGACATGGATATACAATGTATTTGATTGGTAGCCATGATTCTATTTTATCCCGAGCATGGGTATGCCCACCTCGGTGAGACATTTGTTATTTTGCAGACGACGCCTCCCGGTTCCTGGTCCCCGGGCTCACTTGTTCAACACATCAGTAAAGATTGGTAATGTATTTTGTCCATCAGATGCTCTTCTGACCTCACACATTAGCGGGAATCTGTTATAACCCTAATTTTCACCATACATGCTTACTTGGCATCAGGCCATCTCATTTCCCTTCTTTGCCAAAGCACTGCTGAACAACTATTTAAAAAACCTCTTTTACAAGGGCCCACATGTCCTACTCCATTACTGCATGCGTGTACATGCTAGTTGACCTAAAACAACCCATGTGGATCTAAAAAAGCATGAAAAAAGGAAAGTTGTTGAAGGACCACACAACTTTGGGTGAGTTAACTGAAACTCCTGACCATGCATGGCCGAGGGTTCGTCCAAATACCTAGCTTCTTCTAGCCTATAAAAGAAGGGTTAGGGGTCCCATTTGGAAGAGGAGAATAAGAGTAAAGAAACTATACCCAATTGCACATTCCCATTGTCCCAACCCTTTAGCCATCCTTTTGCAAAGAGAGATAAAAAGCAAAGAAGTTGGTGGACATTTGAAGAGGAGCCCAGGATTAGGTTTGCAGAGTAGTGGCCGGTCTCGACATTGTAAGTTGATTCATTAAAGTTAATAATAAAGAAATTATTTTCCCATCCCACTATATGAGTTCTTCATAGTTTAGTGAATATATGTTTGAATCTCTAACACATTAATCTATAGAACAAATGCATGTAGAGTTTGTTGCTCGTTTTGTATGCAGTTTAGTCTTGCGAGGATAACTGCTAGCAAGTGATCAAGAGTGAAGAAGGATCGACGTTGAATGTCTGGAACAAGGTATGTTCGTTTAACCATGTATTTTCTTAAAAGAAATGGGGATTAGGTTGGGGATGAAGGTAGAAAGTAGGATTCTTTCGGTCTTATCTACATGCATAATATAACCCTAAATGCTAGTCTGTAGGGGGATTTCCCACCACAACACCATTTGTACTTAATTATTACCTGAAGTTTGAATAAGTAAAGTAGATTATTCTTTGCACTATGAAAAATGATGTTAAGTATAGTTGATGAATCTAGTCTAAAAGCTTGGTTTATGTTGGGATTAATGGGATTTAGATACCTCCTTGTTCCTTAGAACAATCGCCAGTCCTAAGACCTTAAATGGTCAAAATAAAATCAGATGAATCATGGACTTGAGAGTTTCTTATGTGTCATGGAGGTCCTAACCATGCAGGATAGGTTGGGTGGGTAGCAACTTATGTTATCTTATGAGATGTGGATGATGGAATAAAAGTGATGTTGTTTCCATTTGATTGATGAGATTAATTTTGTAATTAATATTATATGTTGTGATGCATGTCATTTGTTGTAACGTTTGTTTCAAAAAAAAAATATTTACCTCTTTTGTACATTGCTTCTCATAGTAACAGAGGGGTCGTTACGCAGAGCTCGTATGTGAAAGTTATACCTCCCATAAGTTAACTTACCTTGTGGACCACCATGGTACTAGTGGATGCCTCATCAAGTCCCCCTTACTCAAACATATGGGGATAGCCACGTGTGAAATTTAAAGAGGATTCCAGAAGGTCCAAACCTTATCACTAATTAAGGGTTGAGGAAGTCAAAACACTACCCCTGGATGGGTATTGGGCTATCTTAAATATTGGGCTACTATAGGGAGAAGGGGTTCTTTTCTTTAAAGTTGTATTTGTTCCATATTTGAGAAGATCACCCATGAGTGATATTTTGAGAGAATAATAGAATATGAGACATTTTGTAGCAAGCATACAATGTTGGCATTAGTTATTATGTGTTTTCATTGATGGAAACATGAGTCAAACATGTACATTAATTAGATAAAAAGAAAGATCACCTTGGGGAAGAGGAATATAACCTTGGGGAAGAAGCAATTCATGATCACTGTTGATCACGATAGGATCAAAAAATGATCCTATGTTCCTAAAGCTTAGGAGAGATAGCGGGGATATTCTACAAAGAATGCAAAAAGAGAATCAGATCATGGAAAGGATGAACGAAATCTCAGAAGGGAGAGTGCATTACAAAAGTGCTATCATGATTGAAATCCCCACAGTAAACTCCAAAAGAATCAAGGAATAATATTGTTCATTGATGTAGTTCTTGGGACAATCCTAGACCATCAGATTATGTAGAATCTAGATCTTACACAGAAGAATCCCTTGTAAAGGATGGAGTTACATGAGTCGTTCATTCTCATTTCGGGACAATCCAAGATCTTTAGATTGAGGTCAAGTCAGAGGTTGGGAAGGATTAAATATCAACTGTCAGACCCGAAGTAGTAGAAATATGGACCATTGGAGAAAGTAGCGGAAAAAATAACTTTGAAACTTCTCCACTTCGGGGAACGTTGGAGACAAGGAAAGATCACGAAGTCATGAAATCCTGCCAACCGCTATATCAAGGAGGGATTTCGGGTGAATTCTCAACCATCCGATAGATTTTCGTGGAAGGACAGGGTAAGCCACAACATCCTCGAGTCTCAAAGTAAACAAACTCACGCATACCATCGATCTCAGATACCTATGGGTGATCTCTCAACCGTTGGATAATGCAGTCAAATATGGCACTGACCACTCCGACGAAAAGAAGTATGAACCATGTGGGAATACTCGAAGGTCGAAGCCCTGAAGTAACAAACTCTCGCCGACCATCAGATCATAGGAAGAGCTGGAAAATATCACATACCATTGATTGACATAAAGTGGAAGGATAGGATAAGAGGACCTCATAAGAGATAAAGTCTTGAAACCTCCGAAGTCATGAAGTGAACGCCGACCATCAGATCTTGTGGAGAAAATTTGGGCTGGTCTCAACAGTTGGATCAAGTGGAAGGATAGGATAAGCGAGGCCAAAGGCACAAAGTCCTAGAGTAAATAAAGGTCATTGAATCAAGAGAAGGGAAGATATATAGTGGTATATATATTCGGCGCTTCGATAATAAATGGATGTATAAAGGAGCCACAGTATCTCAAAGTCTCAGAATCACCAAAATCTCACTAGTTGTCCAATCAAGAATGAGCTTTGGATAACGAAGATTCCCCTGGACTATTCGATTATGCGAGGGAAGGAATATTTAGCCTGGATTTGACCACTCCAGGATTACGAGGAGTCCCAAAGAACTAAAAATCCCGAATCCACGAAGTGAAAAGCCATGATTTAGGAGGGAGACATGCGACAGAAGACAAAGATGACACATGGCCCAATCAGCTGGTGACACCTGTCGAGGTCTAGTTGGCACATTAGGTATACGAAATTCACAAATAAAGGTGACACATGGCATCCACTCAGCTAGTGCCACATCAAAATTGATGTCAACAAGCCACCCTAATCTAGGATTACTGCCTCCAGGGATGTCCAGCTTCTCCTACCAAGCATAGAAGGCCGAAGTTGCGAATTAACTTTTGGTCATTGATATAATATCCTCCAGGTTCTCTCATGACCATTAGATAAATCTTAGTGGAAGGATAGAGTAAGCATGTGATGTTAACTGATAGCAATAAGTCATCATCATGTTATGACTTATTCACTAGGCAAACCTCTGGAAGAATGACCTACTTTAGGTTTCTAGTAACTTGGAGTCTCGAAGTGTTGAAGGCCTAAAGTAAGATCTGACTATCCGTCGAGAAGTAATATCCACGGTCGAGATCCAAAAATCACACAATGAGAATTCCATTAACAAAACACCTTGTTGAGTTTGTGCAGACCGTCCACTCAACCACAAATTAATTTAGAACCGTCTCATCTACTAGGGAATATAGTATACGCACTTTGGTGGACTTTACTCCGAGGGAGTTGGAATATTGAAAAGGTTGTAAATCCCGAAGGCTGGAGTACCAGAGGACTTGGCTCCATCGTTGATCATGTGATAATGTAAAGAAGCTAACAAGGATCGCAAAAGGGACTAGAATTAAATAAGCCCTCGGAAATTTGAATATGGTCTCATGTAGGAGAATAAGGGGGAAAAGAGAGAAAGTGATAACATAACAAAACTTGGAATGGATAAGCCCGTGCCCATGGTTTCAAAGAAAAGAATGGTTTGAAGGAAGCACATGTCTGCAGATATTCAAATCCAGAACAAGAAAATAATCAGTGAAGGATTAAAATGTTGAACAATTTACAAGGGATTTGAAGTCTTTAAACTATTCATAATAATAATAATATAAGTTATTATTGTTAATTTAAATTAAGAGGTGCAATGGTTCAAAACAAGAGACACGATGCTTCAAATTCACACCAGTTGGAACACTATATAAACAAGAAAGAATGGTGAGAATAACGTGTCTCTACAATCCACGTAAGAATATAAAAAATAGAAGCAGAGTCCAAGAAGGAAAATTGAAGATACTTATGCAATGTGGGTGGAAGGAAGGAGCAAGGAAGGATTCATATAATTTTCTATGTAAAGTGTGAAAATAAGGGAGTTAGTGCTGCCTAGGGTTGGTGCCCTAAAACAAGGGAGTTGGTGCTTCCTAGGGTTGGTTCCCTAAAACAAGGGATTTGGTGCTTCCAAGAGTTGGTGCCCTAAAAAAAAGGGAGTTGGTGCTTCCTAGGGTTGGTCTCCTAAAAACAAGGGAGTTTTTGCCTCATAGGGTTATTTCCCTGAGGAAGGGTATTTGTGTCTCCAAGAGTTGGTGCTCTAAAGAGGATTGGTGTCTTTCATAATCACATATTATTCTTTACAAACTTTGTAATTCTTTTTAAGTATACTTATATAATTGATTCTTAAATACAAGTCCATTGTTGATCTAGTTTGATGATAAATAGAATAACAAAGTAAAAAATGATTGTTTAAAAAGGTAATACTGATTCAACCCCCCGCGCTCCCTCTCAGTATTTCCAACAATTGGTATCAGAGAAAAGTGCCTTCAACTTAGTCTAATAATTGGAAGGTAGATCCTGGAAGTCATGGATTAGCAAGAGGGAATGTCTTCCAACAAAGAAACATTGTTTAAAGGAGATTATTATTCTCTCTAGAAAATAAGAATGAAACCCTACCTTATGGATCTTGGATTTAATGTTTGGAAATCTCTAGAGAATGGGTACACTGCACTAGTTACTCCACCCAGAGATACTGAAGGAAAGAAGATTTGCAATGGAAACTCAATAAAATTCAATGCCATTCTAGGAGGGTTAGAAAATCCTATATTCGTGAAGGTAACGACTTGTAAATTATCTAAGGAGATCTGGGACAAACTGAAGGTTATATATGAAGGAGAAAACAAAGTCAAGGAAGCCAAACTACAAACATGCAGAGATCAGTTTGAAAAAACGAAGATGAAAGAAGAGGACAAAATTGTTGAATATTTTCATAGAGTAGATGAGGTAGTTAACTCAATCAGAGAAATTGGAGAAGAAATTAAAGACAAACCCATTGTACAAAAGAGCTTAATATCATTACCTATGAGGTATGAAGTCAATATTTCTACAATTGAAGATAGACCAAACCTTGACAAACTCATAGTAGATGAGCTCCATGGAATTCTTACAACATATGAGATGAGGCCGAGGACAAGAAAAACCATCAAAAGGAGAAACAACCTTTAAGGGTTCTAAAGAAAATAAGGATCAAGAACATATGTCTAATGAATATCAGTCAAACATATCCGATGTAGAAGATACCAACTTTATAAGGAAACTCCACAAAGGATCTAGAAAATATAAAGGAAAGTTACCCTTCAAATGTTTCAACTGTGGCAGAATAAGACACTTTGCTAACAAATGTCCCTATCCTAAGAAATTAGAAAGTGATGATGAAAGAAATTTCAAAGATTAGAAGAAGAGTAAAACCAAAGATAAAAGGAATTTCTACAAGAAGAAGAAAACTTTATTTACCCAAGAAGACAATAGCTCATCTGAAGAAAATGAAGAAGAGGAGCTAGAGATTCTATTTATGGGAATGAAAAATCAAGATGATAATCATTTGGAATATGAAGAAGAAGTGAACCTCAAGGAATAATTTATCCGTACAAATGAAGAACTAAGAAAATCTAAAAGGAAAAACAAGTTACTAAGGGAACAACTTATAAAGTTTGAAGAAGTTATAAAATCAAGAGAAATGGAAGTTTCCAAAACCATGATTGATTCAGAACAATTGATTATTGAGTTAAAAACCAAACTCCAAGAAANCAAGAGGGAATGTCTTCCAACAAAGAATCATTGTTTAAAGGAGATTATTATTCTCTCTAGAAAATAAGAATGAAAACCTACCTTATGGATCTTGGATTTAATGTTTGGAAATCTCTAGAGAATGGGTACACTGCACCAGTTACTCCACCCACAGATACTGAAGGAAAGAAGATTTGCAATGGAAACTCAATAAAATTCAATGCCATTCTAGGAGGGTTAGAAAATCCTATATTCGTGAAGGTAACGGCTTGTAAATTATCTAAGGAGATCTGGGACAAATTGAAGGTTATATATGAAGGAGAAAACAAAGTCAAGGAAGCCAAACTACAAACATGCAGAGATCAGTTTGAAAAAACGAAGATGAAAGAAGAGGAGAAAATTGTTGAATATCTTCATAGAGTAGATGAGGTAGTTAACTCAATCAGAGAAATTGGATAAGAAATTAAAGACAAACCCATTGTACAAAAGAGCTTAATATCATTACCTATGAGGTATGATGTCAATATTTCTACAATTGAAGACAGACCAAACCTTGACAAAGTCATAGTAGATGAGCTCCATGGAATTCTTACAACATATGAGATGAGGCCGAGGACAAGAAAAACCATCAAAAGGAGAAACAACCTTTAAGGGTTCTAAAGAAAAGAAGGATCAAGAACATATGTCTAATGAATATCAGTCAGACATATCCGATGTAGAAGATACCAACTTTATAAGGAAACTCCACAAAGGATCTAGAAAATATAAAGGAAAGTTACCCTTCAAATGTTTCAACTGTGGCAGAATAAGACACTTTGCTAACAAATGTCCCTATCCTAAGAAATTAGAAAGTGATGATGAAAGAAATTTCAAAGATTAGAAGAAGAGTAAAACCAAAGATAAAAGGAATTTCTACAAGAAGAAGAAAACTTTATTTACCCAAGAAGACAATAGCTCATCTGAAGAAAATGAAGAAGAGGAGCTAGAGATTCTATTTATGGGAATGAAAAATCAAGATGATAATCATTTGGAATATGAAGAAGAAGTGAACCTCAAGGAATAATTTATCCGTACAAATGAAGAACTAAGAAAATCTAAAAGGAAAAACAAGTTACTAAGGGAACAACTTATAAAGTTTGAAGAAGTTATAAAATCAAGAGAAATGGAAGTTTCCAAAACCATGATTGATTCAGAACAATTGATTATTGAGTTAAAAACCAAACTCCAAGAAAMCAAAAGAAAAAAATAAATATTGAATAAGGAACTCAATGAAAAACAACAAACATGTAAGAYATTGGAAGATGAAATAATTCAACTAAAAGGGAAACTAGAAAAACAAGACATTCAGTCTAAGTTTGAAAACAACTCAAAAATCTTGAACAACATTCTTAKTAGTCATAGATCATCAAATCATAAGACAKGACTRGGATATGATCCATATACATAATAGAAGAATAACAAACAACCAATCAGCTATGCAAATGCTCTCAAGAATTCCATAAGAAGAGAAGAAAATGAGGCAAGGACAATACCATTGAAAAATGTCCCAAATAAACATAAATTTGCACTCCCTACTAAAGAAAAACATGACAAAAAGAATAGAATCATCAAAAGGAATCCCTCTAACATAAATCAATATATTTTCCTTGGATATTGTTATTCCTGCAATAATTTTGGACATAAAGTAGTACATTGTAAAGATTATAGAAAGTACAGTTCAAGAAATGTTCAAAGATATGAAAATAATAAGAATAATGCAGAAAGAAGAAATCATAACTCATTCTCTCCCTTGCAAGACTTAAATATTGAATGCCGAAAATGCAACAATTATGATCATAAGGCTAGTGAATGTACATTGCTAGAGTATTCGATGAAGGAAAGTATCTTCATCATTAAGGAAAATTATAAGAAGACATGGAGAAGAAAATCTGAATTACAAAGGAAGAAAAATGATGAATATATTACACCTAAAATAGATAAAATTGACAATAGGAGAATGATGGGTGAAGTGTCTGATAAAGTATATGAAAATCAGGATTATGCATATGAAGTGGATCAATCTCAAGAAAAGAAAACTCCTAAATAAAAATGTGACACAATTGCAGAACTTGATAATGTCCTGCAAATAAATTATTCATTACCCAACAAATGGGAAATGCAAAAAGAAAATTCTCAAGAAAAGGATAAAGAAGCTTATGTTGCACAAGACAATAATGATGATGTTGAAATTTCAATAGGATATCAATCAAAAGAATTAAGAAATGATGATATTGGAAATTTTCAAACACTATTTTGATGATCTACTAAAACTCCTCCTCAACAAAAAAAATATAAACAAAAGAAAGGAAGGAGGAATTAGGGAAGACTTAGGATTGTTACCCCTATGAGTATTGAAGAACAAAAGAATGAATAGGCTCTTGGGTTACACATGAATGAATAGATAACTAACATCATTGAAAGCAACATGGTTTGATGGTATAACTCTATTTTGCAGGATCTGACATGGTTTGTTGCAGGTCTTCATGTTCCAAGGAACAATGTTGGTTATGTATTCTCTTAGTGAAGTTATTTGAATGGATTCTGAGGAAGATATGTAATGGTACATGGCTAGTACATATGTGAGCTCCATTGATATACCTTATTATAGATGAATATCATGTGTGATATGACACTTGTTTAAGGAACATTGTTGGTACATTGATAGAGGCACTTGTTGATGATCATGATATATTCTTGGTTCACTTTTGGCACATATTATTGACATATATTTTTCTTCATGGTTGATGCATGAGATAATATGTATGATTGTCATACACTTGATGTATGGTGTGGCATGGTTTTAGATGGTATATGCATGGACAGGTCCAAGGATCTTTATAGGAAGAGTAGATCATTCTTGAGAAGTTGAACTATGTTTAAGTAGAGAAGTAGTATATTAAAGCGGAAGCAGATTGCAGTGGTAGCATATTGTTCATATTTAATAGAAGATAGAGGGATACATACCCACAGGGGAGTTATTTTTATTCCCATGTTTGATTGCAGCAACATGATTCGAGGAGGAGAGATGATTGGAAGCCATGCCACCAGCATTTCCTCAGAGTGATATCCCTTGTCCAAAGGGGGAGATATTCATAGACAGGGGGAGCATCACCTCAAGGGGATTTTCATCCTAAAGGGAGAAAGGAAACATCCCTTTTTTTCATTGATGTCAAAGGGGGAGAAAAAGAAATAAGACAAATTTAATTCCCAAATTTAAAGATGAGATCAGTGATAAGGGGAGAAAAGGTACAAACTCATTTGTTTTACAAATATGTTTCCCTCAATGCCAAAGGGGGGGATTGTTGGCATTATTGATTGTGTGTTTCCATTGATGGAAACATGAGTCAAACATGTACAATAATCAAAGAAAAAGGAATATCACCTTGGGGCAAAGAAATATCACCATGGGGTAGAGGAAGATCACCTTGGGGTAGAAGAAATTCGTGATCATTGTTGAACACAATAGGATCAACAAATGATCCTATGTTCCTAAAGATCATGAGAGATAGTAGGGAGATTCTACAAAGAATATACATAAAGAATCAAAGTATGGAAAGGATGAAGGAAAGCTCAGAAGGGAGAGTGCATTACAAAAGTGTTATTGGGATTGAAATCCCCACAATAAACTCAAAAATAATCAAGGAAGAATTTTTTTCGTTGGTGTAGTTATCGAGAAAATCCTAGACCATCATATCACGTAGAAGCCAAATCCTACACATACTAATCCCTTGTAAAGGATAAAGTTACATGAGTCGTTCATTCTCAGTTCGGGAAAATCTAGGTGTTAGTTGTGGAGCCTGATTATCTTCTTGTTTCATAGGTCTTTGTTTTCAGCCATATTTATACCCCATGAAGACTATACACCCCTCCACGTGGGGGGGTTGTAGGGGGGGATTTCCCCCCCTGTGGGGTGCAAGGGAAAGAGGGCCCCTGGTGGGGGTTCAGGGGAGAAGCCCCCAAAGGAAACATTTCCTTGTAAATGTATATTGTAATTTTATAGTAAATATAGACCGTTCATTATAGGGTCGCAAATCTGATGGTATAATTTATGCTAGGGTTTTTTACCATAGAAGGAAACCCTCTTTTATGAGGGAATTGTATTGCGGTTGTGTATCATTGTGAATATTGTATTCTGAGAGAGGAGACTATGAGGGAAATAAGAGAAAGTTACAATGAGTGTGTTGTAGCTTGTATCCCTTCATTTTGTTGGATAATAAAAAGGAAGGGCCTCCAAATTTCTCTGGTGGATGTAGCCCACACTGGGTGAACCACAAATATCTGTGTCTCTATTGTATTGTGTATCTTTTGTATTTTATTTCTGCATTTAGTTTTATTTTATTTCTTCGTGATCCTGTTTTCTAACAACAAGTATCAAAGAGAAAGTTAACTCGCAGGAAAAGATGGTTCCTAGTTTGAGTGGGAGCAATGGAGGAAGATGGAAGGGTCAAGAAATTTAACGACCAAAACTGCAAGTTATGGAAGATGTAGATGGAAGACTATTTATATCAAAAGGATCTATTCTTACCATTGAGTGGAATAACAAAGAAGTTGACGACCATGAAGGATGAAGAATGGGAGGTTCTTGACATAAAGGCACTAGGAATGATATAGTTGAGCCTGGAAACATTAGTGGATTTTAATATTTTGAAATAAGATACAATAAAGGAGTTGATGGATGCATTGGATAAATTGTATGAAAAACCCTCGACATCCAATAAGGTATTTCTAATGAAGATATTATTTAATATGAAGATGTTAGAAGGTGGGTCTATTGTGAATCATTTAAATGAATTTAATACGGTTACTAATTAGCTAAGTTCTTTAAAAGCATACTTTGATGATGAGGTCATAGATCTTCTAATCTTGTGCTCATTGCCAGAAAGATGGAACGGCTTGGTCATGGTTGTAAGTCACTTTATATTTGGTTCAAACACTTTAAAATTTGACGATGTTGTTGGTGTTATCCTTAGCGAGGAAATGTGACAAAAAATCATAGGTGAGACATTAGGTAATGCGTTAAACATGGAGAACAGAGGAAGACAAAAGGATAGAGGAAAGGGCTCAGGGAATCACAGGAATTCTAGGAAGGGAAGATCCAAATCCAGACCCGGAAATATAGAGTGTTTGAATTGTGGGAAGAAAGGACATCTGAAGAAAGACTGCAGAGATCCAAATAAACAAAGAGATGGACAACAAGAGAAAAATAAGGAAGAAAATGTAACAGGTGATGTGTTACAATATGATTTGATTATTTCTGTAGATAATATTTATGAGTCTTGGGTAGTAGATTCAAGGTCTTCATTTCATGCCACGCCACATAGGAAACATTTTCTAGATTACGTTCAAGGTGATTTTGGACAAGTTCATTTGGGTGATGATGCACCATAAAAAATTGTTGGAATGGGAAAGGTAAAAATAAACCAAAGGAATGGAAACCAATGGTTGTTGAAAGAGGTAAGACATGTTCCAGATCTAAGGAAAAAACAAATTTCAACATGGAAGTTGGCAAGTGAAGGTTGTATATATATATTTACAGATAAGGTGTGGAAGGTCACCAAAGGATCATTGGTGATAGAAAAATGAGAGAAGGTAGGTACATTGTATTTATGTATTGGTAATATTGATTCTTCTATCTCTTTAGATTCTACAGGAGTGGATACAACACTATGGAATCATAGTCTTGGACACATGAGTGTGAAGGGGATGTAGATACTTCACAAAATCAATTTGTTGTGAGATCTTATACAAGTTGATTTGGATTTCTGTGAGCATTGTGTTTATGGAAAACATAAGAGAGTCATATTTCTTAGAGTCGAAAAATAAAATAAGAGTGAAAGGTTAGAAATTATGCATACAAATGTATGGGGACCATCTCATGTATCATCTCTTGGTGGATATCATTATTATGTTACTTTTATTTATGATGCAACTAGAAAAACTTGGGTTTATTGCATTCGACAAAAATATGATGTTTTTTATACTTTTAAGAAATGGAAATCTTTGGTTGAGAATGATACAGGAAAAAGATTGAAGTGTCTCAGATAAGAAAATGGAGGTGAATATTGCATCAAGGAGTTTGATTATTACTATTCATACCATGGGAATTGTAGAGAGAATACCATTCCAAGAACACCACAATAAAATTGCGTGTCAGAAAGGATGAACAGGACAATCACGGAGCGTGCAAGGAGTATGAGATTGCATGTTAGTTTTCCCTTACAGTTCTGGGAAAATGATGTAGTTATTGTTGTTTACTTAATAAATAGAGTACCTTCAAGCTCTTTGGATGGTGGAATTCCATAGGAGGCATGGACAGGTAAAAAGGTAAACTATTCATTTTTTAAGACTTTCGGTTGTGAAGCATTTGTCCATATTGATAAATAAAATAGAGAAAAGCTTGAGGCAAAATCCAAGAAATGTACCTTTATTGGATACAATGTTAATGATTTTGGTTATCTCTTATGGGATTATGAAAATAAAAAAATCAATAGGAGTAGAGATGTCATATTTAATGAGAAGGTCATGTACAAAGATCAGTTGCAAGGAAAGAAATGAAAAAAAATCCAGAATACACATTGCTTGATGAGATCACTGAAAACTAAATTCCAAAGTTACCATAAAATCAAAATGTACAAAAACATGATGTTGGCAGCCCTACATGTTTTCGCTAATTGAACGATAAACAACACTTTCTGTAGTTTCCTTCACCTCATATTATCATTTGGATGATTACTGGGTTATAAAAGATGTTTGATAACTCTTTAAAAAAAAATTGTGTTTTCATGCTTGATTCATGACTGAAAGCATTAATCAAGCATGAAAACTTAGTTTCATATTATATCCCTATTCAAAGCATTGTTTTAAAGGGTCATTGTGCTTGCATATACTCTATATTTAATACTTGAATGATTTTCCTTTGAGTGTGTTGAATATTGATATGATACCTTAGTTGATTCACATTTGAATTATAAACATGTTTATTTGAACCCTTTGCAAATC
>JZKD02S2301989.1:12360-24540 GCA_000966675.3 Picea glauca | reverse complement strand
CCGCCACTCTCATTATTTAAAAATGCATATTCATCTAGAGTCGAGGAGGAGGCACGCGCGATCGTACTGTACAATCCACGGGCACATATTTTGAGATGAATGTTATCATAATTGCAGGTATAGAGGGCACGAAAACCGAAACAAAATTTCTCCTGGGCCTGGGAGTGACAAAGTCGGATCAGAGCATGGAGACAGTCATTTTTGGGTAAGTTGATGCCATGAATCCAATGGTGATGTTTTTTTTTTTTATCTGAACATTATTTTTGCAGCTTGATTTCAGAATGAGGTATATTCATGTATTTGCCAAATTCTTTTGTTGAGTTAATAAAAGAGCCTACCCATTTGAGAGCAGGACCCGAAGACTTAGTTTTCCAGGGACGAACTCCATTATCAATTTTTTGTGTTCATATCTGATGCTTATGTATCTTCATTTCTAAGTTTTCCCTTCTTTAATGGTGCACTTTAATTTATGCTCATTTAATACAATTCTTTTTAAGTCACGATGAAAAGATCCTGGATCATGTTGGTATCAGAGCAGTCATCTTTGACTTGAATTGTTGAGTGTGAATTCTTACTAGGGCCAAGCATAAGCAGGGTGAAGAAACTGTAAATACTTTCAATATTGAAGTTGGTCATGTATCCAGGAGGAAGCAAATGGCAGAAGAGGACAAGCGTGATGAACATGAGAAAAAAATTCACATGGTCTTTATCACATGTTAGAAATAGTCAAGCGAATGTACGAAGATTACAAGAAGAGGATGAAGAAGAAAGGGAAGAAAAAGGAAGCACATGCAGATGATGATGATTCGGTAAACCAAGGGGCTGGAGGAGATCCTCCTGAGCCTCTATCTTCACCTTCGAGTTCTAGTTCTTCTTCCTTTGAGCATTCTCATCATTCTCATCATTCTAGCCATGAAGCCTCTTTCAAGAAACCATTATTAAATCTTGACGTACAATTTGCTTTACCTATGTTCAATGGCGATGCGAATCCTGAAAATCTAGATAATTGGATCCGACATGTTGAAGTGTATTGTCATGTCCAACATATTGATGAAGAGGAAGTTAAAGTGCAACTGACTTCTCTTCGGTTGGAAGGCACTGCTCTCGTATGGTGGGAGATCAAACTTTAGGATGGAAGTAAGTGTGGTAGTATTCTTTCCTCATGGTCGGAATTTAAGTCATCGATTAGGAAGCAATTTTATCCATTAGGGTTTTTACATAAAGCAATGATGTAATGGAAAACCTTAAGGAAAAGGAAAGGACAAACTGTACAAAGTTTCATAGAATAATTTAGGAATAAAGTTCTTGCATTGAACATTCCTTTAGATTATTAGGAGACTTTAATGAAGTATATTGGCGCACTTCACAGTTATATTCGACATACTTTTCTCTTGTTTAACCCCACTAGTCTTGACAAATTTTGTGTGCAAGACACTCACCTAGAGAACAGGGGGAAACATGTTCAAGAAGATCCCACAAAGAAACCTTCCAATTTCCCATAGAAGATTTTTAGAAAGTTTAAAAGGAAGAACAAGAAGACCGCTACAGTGACGAGAGAAGGAGGAAAACCATCTTGCACTCATTGCAAGAAGAGCGATCATGATGAAGAACACTGTTGGAAACTACATCCAAAAAAAGAAGCTGAAACAGTTCGGTGGAAAGGGGAAGACAAAGACCATTGCTATGGTACAACAAGATCCTGGTTCCGATTCAGGAGATGAAGGAAAGATCACAACGGTTGGAGTACAAGGTAAAGTTTCTCTTCATGCTATTTCTAGTTCCAATGATGAATCTCATGTTGATGAACGAAAGAGGAATGAGTTATTTCACATAAGCGTTGTATCTAAACATACTAAGATAGATACATTATTTGATTTGGGTTCCAAAGTAAACTTAATATCTGAAGCACTTGTCAAGAAAATGGATCTTGAAACGAAATCACATCTGAAACCGTATCCTCTTGGTTGGGTACGTGACAAAGCAAAACTTAATGTCACCAAACAATGTAGGGTAAGATTTGCTATTGCTTCAAAATTGATTGATGGAGTTGATTTTGATGTTGTACCACTTGATATATGTGACATAGTGTTGGGAAGTCCTTATCTTTATGATAGAAAAATAGTCTTCTTTCGACATGAGAACAAATACCACCTTACTAAGGGGGGAGTGGAATATATTGTTAGAGCTCACAGCATGAGGGTAAATACAACACTTGTTAGTGTATGACAAATGAAAAGACTCATAAACACTAATAGGAGATATGTACTTATGGTCGTTAGAGAGAAAGATGATGGGACATAAGAAGCTTTCCAAGGGTGTGATCCATCGCATAAAAATGAATTAATTGATATTGTATCTAAGTATGATGATATTTTTCAGGAACCAGATGGATTACCTCCTAAGAGGGAAATCCAACATGAGATACATCTTCAGCAGGATTCTCCTTTGCCTAATGTGGGCATGTACAGGATATCAGTTGTGGAGATGACAAAGCTCAAGAAGTAGGTACAGGGCTTATTGGATCAAGGGGTCATCAGGCCTAGTTCATCTCCTTGTGGTTCTCTGATCGTGATGGTGCCAAAGAAATATGGCACATGGCGAATGTGTGTCGATTACCGGGCCTTAAATAAAATCACGGTTAAAAATCAATACCCTCTTCCTCGCATAGATGATTTACTTTATCAATTGAAAAATGTTGTCTATTTCACTAAGTTGTATTTGCGCAGAGGATATCATCAAATCAGAGTCCTAGAACATGATGCATGGAAAACTGCCTTTAAAACCAAACAGGGTTTGTTTGAGTGGTTGGTTATGCCATTTGGGCTTTGTAATGCTTCGACAACTTTCATGCATGTGACGAAGGATGTATTCATGCCTTTCATAGATGACTTTGTGATTGTATATTTAGGCGACATTCTTGTTTTTGGCGGGACATGGTATGAGCATTTGAAGCATGTAAAGAAAGTATTGGATACTTTGCAAAGGGAGAAGTTGTATGTAAAATTATCTAAATGTGAATTTGGAAAGACTGCACTTGTATACTTAGGTCATATTGTAGGAGGAGGACAATTGAAAATTGACCCTTCCAAAATTGATGTAATTGTAAATTGGCCTGAGCCAAAAAGTGTAATTGAAGTTTGAAGCTTCTTAGGTGTAGTCCAGTATTGGAGGAGATTCATTCCCAACTTCTCCTTCATAGTAGCTCCTATTCATGCCTTAACCAGTGTGAAGAAAACTTTTCAGTGGGAAGGAAAGCAACACAAATATTTCGACACTTTGAAAGAGAAGATCAATACCGCACCAGTATTAGCACTGTCGAATCTTCAACAACCTTTTGAGATCAACACAGATGCCAATGGATACACCATGGGTGCAATACTAATGCTATATCGTAAGCCTATTTGTTACCACTCTGAAACTTTTAACCAAGTTGTTATTAACTATCCTACATATGATAAAGAGTTGTATGCATTAGTTGAGAGTGTAAAGAAATGGAAGCACTACTTGTTAGAGAAGGAAACCATTATACATATAGATCACCAACCCTTATAGTATCTTCAAGAACAGACCAAATTGCAACAATGTTGGCACTATAGGTGGATGGGTTTTATACAACAGTTTCACTTGGTAATCAAGTGCAAGAAGGATTCAAGTAACAAGGTAGTTGATATACTTTCTATACCTCTTATTGATGCTTCTATTATTTTGAAGAATGCTTCTTTATCTCATGATAGCTATATAGAACAATATGCCATCAAAGAAGATTTTAAAGAAGTATATACAAAGCTAACCCTCGGTGCACAGGTAGAGAACTATGTACAACATGTGTACAACTGAGATTTACATTCATCCACTCATAGTTCACCTTTCGAGACATGTTTTGGGTACCTACCAAAGGTTCCTTTGGACTTCATCTATGGGAGATATGTTTATGTAGATGAAGATAGAATAGAGGAAAGAGATCGCAAGTTCATCCAGAGGATTCAACAGATACACCAGGCAGTCAGGGAACAGTTTGAGAAAAGTCAAGCACAATATAAAGCTCGACACGACAAGCACAGGGTTGATCATCAGTTCCAGGTTGGAGACCGAGTATGGTTTCACATCAACGAGGAGAGGTTGAAGGGTGAATGCAAGAAACTCAAGCCCATTCATTATGGACCCTTCACTATCTTAGAGAAAAGCGGTACCAATGCTTTTCGTCTGGATATTTCACCTTATATGCAGATTTATTTAGTTGTGAATGTTGAGAACTTGAAACTTTTTGGGCCTCCCGTGATCATGGATCAAGATGAGGAAGTTTCAATTCCATCATTTGATGAGTTTGGACCTGAGTACTTGGATGAGCTATAGGAATATATCATCCTAGAAAGGAGGACGAGGACTTCATGTAGGGGTGATGTTGATTATCTTCAAGTAGGCTACAAAGTGAGGGAACTCTTCCCTCACTTACCGGTTGATTGATGAAAGCTTTTGGTGGTCCAAAAATCTCTCAGTGGCAAGGCATGATCGAAAAAGGATTCAGAGAAGGCTAAGAATAACTCATAACTCATAGAGGCAACTCAGAACGCTCAGAATGGCTCCATCATACAGAGAAAGGGAAAAAAATTAAAGTTCCTAAAACTCAGTGAAAATGGCATGATCGTGAAGAGCACGTCACAAGATTTCTAACTGTGCAAATGGCTCATCAAAGAGAGTTACGGTTTGAAAGATATTTGCGGTCAAAGTTGCGGTCAACTAGGACCAGTCAGCAGGGGACACATCATCGTCTATAATGTTGATGTCAGTAGCTAATGTGGCGGGGTGACATCATCATATGGGATGATGACATCAACATGCCATGTGGCAACACCACAGAATGCCATGTGTCACCCACCAGTGGAATTTTCAGGGGTCCATATGGACCAATAGAAAAGTGCCACGTGGTACCCCCAGGAGATGCCACATGGCACCACCCAGGGAGTTCCACGTGTCAGTACGACAGTGACAGGGCCAACCATATCAGCATACGAGTGAGTGTATCAGTAGGCACCATGTGGCGCAATGATGGAATGACATGTGGCATTCCGAGAATGCCCAATGTTGGCCTGTAAACAATTTTTGTTTAAAAAAAAGAAATGGTGGGTCCGCCAAATATGGCGGACCACACCAAATCTGTATAGTCGTTGTCGGAGCTTCTAATAGGCTGTTAAATGTAGTGGGATTTCAAACAACACACACACACACACACGCGCACGCGCACACACATATATATATTAACCACTACCAAAAACGGAGTCCGAAAGGTTCGACCTCGGAACCTCCGGCTAGTACAACGCCTTTAGAACTCTTCCCTAACCAACACGCCAAGGAATGTGGCTTGGCACATCTTCCACTCTCATTATTTAAAAATGAATATTTTCCCAAAGCTGAGGAGAAGGTGCGTGCAACCATACTGTACAATAATAATAATAATAATCTATTTTTAAGGTCACGACCAAGCCGCACCAAATTGGTGTATGAGACCCCCTTGTTTGTGGGACAAGGGACCCCTCTCCGCCCAATCATTTGATTGGTAAAGTTTACGGAGGTATACATACCCTAGCCCCCTCTGGATTTGAACTTGTGACAGATTTCGAGACGAATGATGTCATAATTGCAGGTACAGAGGGCACAAAAACTGAGACAAAAATTCTCTTGGGCCTAGGAGTGCCAGAGTCGGATCAGAGCGTGGAGACAGTCATTTTTGGGTAATTTGAGGCCACAAATCCAATGGTGATGTTTTTTTTTGAGATGATCATAATTTGTGCATCTTGATTTCAGAATGAGGTATATTCATGTATATGCCAAATTCTTTTCTTGATTTAATAAAAGAGCCTACCCATTTGCGAGCAGGACCTGGAGACGTAGTCCACCAAGGACAAACTCCATTATCAATTTTTTGTGTTCATATCTGATGCTTATGTCTCTTCATTTCTAAGTTTTCCCTTATTTAATGGTGCACTTTAATTTATGCTCTTTTAATACAATTCTTTATAAGTCACGATGAAAATATCCTAGATAAAAAAATACTCCAAATGGATAGTGATTCTCCAGTAGTTTGATTTGGAGTTTGAGCGAGCGAAATCAAAGAAATATTTCGGTTTTGCCAAGTTGATATGTGACCTTCCCTCTACTGAAAAAAAAACTGTGGCAACGGATTCCTTTCCTAATGAGTATCTCTTTCTGATTAGTTCTGATGACATATGGTATGAAGACATTATCATTTATCTCCAAACCCAAAATTTTCGGCCCAATATTTCTAGTGTGGATCGTCGTCATATTTGGTATCAAGCCCGTCAATACATTATCCTTGGTGATACCCTTTACCATCATGGTATTGATTCCATATTTCGACAATGTCTAACCTATGATGAAGCTGAGAAAGATTTGAATGACTGTCATTCTGGAGTATGTGGTGGTCATATGTTTGGGTATGCCACTGCCCAAATGATCTTACAAGATGGTTACTTCTAGCCTTCATTGTTTAAGGATTGCATTACTGCCATCCAAAAATGCCATGCTTGTCAAACATATAACAGTAAGATCCGATCTCACCTGCTCCTCTTTACCCTATAGTTTCCATTGGTCCATTCGCTAAATGGGGCATCGACTTCATGACATGTAACCCTCACTCAGTCGGGGGGCATGGATACATTATTGTAGCCATTGATTATTTCACCAAATGGGATGAGGTGATGTCTACATTTGATAATACCAAGAAAACTACAATGTTGTTCATATTCAATCATATCGTTACTATATTTGGTGACATCCTCACTGACCATGGTAGTCATTTTCGCAATTTCATGATGTCTGAACTTACCGAGAAGTTGGGTCTTCGACATGAAAACTCAAAACCTTACTATCCAAAGGCCAATTGCCAAGTTGAAGCAATTAACAAAGTTATTACTACTATTCTTCGACGAATGGTAGGAATTCACAAGTCAAGTTGGCACATGATGCTCTTCTCGTCATTATGGGCCTATCGAACATCCATTAAATCTGCCACATGGTTTACACCTTTCCAGTTAGTATACGGTATCGAAGCTATTTTGTCGATTGAATGTGAAATCCCATATTTCAAACTAGCTTTCGAACTTCTCCCTAACACCTTAGCCGAAGAGAAATGTCTCTTGTATTTGATGCAATTAGACAAGAATCGTCATGATGGTGCCTTAGTCATCGAAAGTTAGAAGAAACATGTCAGAGCTCAATATGATAAGCATGTCAAACCACACATTTTTTCTGAGGGTGATTTGGTTCTCCTTTACGAACTGGATCGTGACTTATTAGGGGCCGGTAAATTCGAGCCCATGTGGTGTGGCCCTTATATCTTGAAACGAGTGTTGGAGAAAGGGGCTTATGAGCTGGTAGATTATGATGAAATTCCTTTGAGTGAACCCAAAAATGAGATTTACTTGAAGAAGTACTATGCTTAAACTATTTTTTCATGAGTGCTTTGTATTTTTAGTGTATCATACTCTAGTGTCCTTTTTTCGTTTTTGTTCCACCTTTTAGTTGCTTACCTTTCATTGTACTTGTTTTCTAGATGTCCGCGTCTTCACTACCCTATATTGACTTCGTTGATGGTGCTATTCGCAGTACTCAAAACTTAGCATTTGTTGCATGGGAAATCTACGCACCTACGGATGAATTGATCAGTCTACAAGGTGTTTTCCTTGGTCGTGCAACTAATAATATCGCAGAATACAGTGCAGTTGTAGAGTAATTAACTGACACCATTTCATTTGGCATTTGTCATCTTATTGTATGACTTGATTCACAATTAGTAGTGTTGTAATTGAGTAACATTTATTCCATTCGAAGTTCTACATTGTTACGAGTATACTTAAGAATTCACCTGTTGTAAAGACATTTTGATTATATTGAGTATCAACATATTCCTAGAAGTCTAAACACATTGACATATGCATTGGCTAATTATGTGTTAGACAGACATTTGCGACATTTATAAATCCAAACACACATTTTAAAAAGACAAGTAAGCCGGTAGGAACTTTATATTAATAACGTCAAAAGTTACAAAAAGCGTTTTTCCTAAGACCAAAATATCAAAATAGTGAAGCTCATGGCTTCATATACAAAAGCATCAAGGATGTTGCTCGTTGTAACAAACGACTGCTCGTGCCACTCTACGGGGCAGTCAACCAATAGATGTCGATACGTTGATTGTATGGCATTGGTAGAGCCAAGGTAGTTCGTCCACCATGATATCGGGGATTTTCATGGTTAATCCCTCTAAGTTCAGCTTGATCTCCTCGAGATCCTCAACAACTACTCCTCGAACCGCCACAACGCCTATCTCTCCTTTCCTTTGAATGGGATATGATCCTGAAGGACGATAAGGCACCGCATTTACATTATTGAGAGCACTTGATTAGTTTTGAATAAATGAAAAAAAACATTTTATATAATTAAAATATCAAAAACATCATATAATGAAAATTTCCTTCTTACCTATGTCTCCCCAATGAGATACCTCAGGAAGAGCTAAGTCAGAATCCCCACGGAATTTCGTCCCGACGTAAGCATAGTCCTCCACCATGATTAGTTGATCTCTTAGCCACTGGAAGAAAGCTTTGTCATATTTGACGATAGGCACGCCACTGTGACGAGCCATCAAATCCACCCATATTTTCATCCGTGGATCTTGTGGAGCGGGTATGCCCCACTCCACCTATAGACGTAATACGGGGACCCTCTCCAGGAAGAAAGATACTAAAATGGATCCATAACCAAACTGTTTCAACCGACCATTCCGACACTTTGTCAATTGATTCTTCATGTTCTTCAAGAGACCCTCGCACCAATTGAGGACCCAGGGCTCCATACACTCTATGGAATACTGAAAGTGGCTTTGCAAAGCCATGTGGAGAGCCACACTCCCTACCATCTGGGTGATAGTATAGAGGATGGTTCTCAATGGTAAATCCCGAACATCCCTAATCAAAACATTGCCACTATGCTTTTCTGTACGTGACATGCAGTGGTGTGCAACATAGTCGTCCATGGGTTCTCCTCCACCCCTGCTTCCCGAGAGTGATACCTGCGAGCCTCGGTGAGATAAACACGTCAGAAAGTAAATGTCATTTATCTCCAAGGTGAGTGTATGCACACCCACGTGAAAGGCTTGTTCATTTACATCCCACATGTAGACTAGATACTCCAACAATCTCAGTTGGGATCTCATGCCTTGAATTTTGAATAATTTGAGTAAACTACACTCCTGGAGTGCCATGACAGTACCCAGGTCATTCCCGAAAAAGTATTCTTCTTCCTCATTCTCACGTTCCCTCCACTCGAGCATTTTGACAGAGGAAAACCTACCAAGCAACATCAAAGGATGATTAGATTCATAAAAAATCAATTCTTGGAATTTTTCCTAACTCATTTTTTCTTTTCAAAAATTGAGTTGTGGTCATCGCAGGGGATTGCTTTTACACAGAGCGACGTCATCACACCCTGGCTTTGTGTCCCCTATGACAATTTGGGATCGTCGCAATTCACGGTAGCGTGAGCCTGCGACGATCTCAAAGCGTAGTAACCTCCAAAAAATCGACCTTAACTCAAATTTAAACCATTAAAATGAAATTTTAAACCATGAAAAGAGAAAGGGGCAAGAGATTACCTTTTTGATGGAAGTGGTTCATGAAATGGTCCACTAGGCGCTCCAGAATCAACACTTGAAATATAGAAGAAAATGAGGGTTTTGGGCACTATTTGGGTGAAATTGAAAATGAAATGGTAAATGGGTTATTTTGACCTATTTTATTACTTTTTACCATATTTTGTTGCAAAATTAAATTATTTTTTGAATATTTTAGCTATTCCCTAAGTCATGGGTTATATTCTCCACTTCCATTTAATATAATGTGACAAAGTGTTTTCTATTACAGATTGAAAGATCTAAGGACGAGACGTTTGACATGGATCCTCCATTTTTGGTCGTTTTTTTGTGTTTTCTCATGTACATATACTTTTAGGAATTTTCAGGAAAAACTCCGAGCACAGTCTTAATTACTTCTCACTCTCATGAAACCATGAGAATGCAATCGAGTAACCTTTTATCGTTTTTTCAAACTTGCCATGGTAATACGAAAAATGAACTCTACAAAGTGTCCTTTAAGCTCTTTTCAAGCTCCCTAAACATGAAAAGATAACTAAGTTACCTTGTTCTTTTCACACCCGTAAAAGTATTTGAAGAAAGCGTCTTATGAGCGGTAGATTATATCTTTTTTGGTATCGTCAGACTAACTTACGAAAAAGGACATTTTGGAGTTTTCTTTAAATGTTTTTTAGACTCTCAAAACATGAAAACCCCTGAGTTTTCTTTTCTTTGGACTCGTAAAAAAAACATCGAAAGGCCCATATGGGACCAAACCACTCCTTTTTATGGTTCGTTAAACATACTTTAAAGGAATCGTCTAAATGATGAGATTACATTACAAGCATATGTTATCCTCCTCAATATTGCGTAAAAATAAAGAGGTACTCTCCAGAAATGGTGGGGGAAAATTGGGAAAGAAACGTGTTTTTGTATTTGTGTCAGTGGAAGTGAGTTTCTCTTGAACATGATACCCCCTTTCATCATTGTATCCAGGTTGGGAAATCCATTTGTCTCTTGTTTGACCATCCACAATTCCATATGTTGGTTCCTCCTTGGGTCAATGTTGCCAAGACAATTGTCTTGCCGTTCATATGTTCAAGAGAAGTCCAACCTAAACAAGCCTTTTATTGAGTCAGCCATCTGCAGTTCTAAATTTTCTACCATGTCGGCCTTCCTTGAGTCAGTTATGAATCACTTCATACTCTGATATACTTCAAATATGTTACATATTTTTTGTGATTGATGGGGGATACGTTAAGGCCCTCCTATGACGAGTCTTTTCCTGTCGACTTCAAATCATTATTCGGGAACAAGACTTAGAAATCATTTAGTACCTTGGATCCTGCATGCCTCAATTGCAGGTCTCTTCGCTTTCAATAGTGGGTTCACATCATTGGCCCCTGATTGGAAGATTCCATCGAGTGTTTGACTTCAACCTATTCATTCACATTCGTTGGATTGTACTAGAGTACCTTGGGAGTCATTGACATCTATGGTGATTTCCCTCGCACTTGTTAACGGTTTTCATTAATGACCATTAATCAAGTGGTTTCTACCATGTTTGACTTCGACACTTGTAATCACATGGCTATATTTGTGCTTAGGGATGATGGGAATGAAGACCCTAGATCTCACCATATCGGTCCAGGTTGTGACGAAGTATTTATGAGTTTGTACTGACAAATAGATCCACTGTGTATGTCTCGTGGCTATGTCTGAATTTGAATTCTTTAAGTATAGATCCATAGTGTATTTCTCATGGCTATGCTGAATCATAATGACATGGATCCACAATGTATGTTTAGTGGCCATGAATCACTTGACACTTGTGATTATAATCACTTGTAGTATGAGTATGGGAATGCCTACCTTAGAAGATGGTTTATTATTATGCAGATGCTTGATTGTTTGCAGGTTCCCGACTGATGCGCTCCTTGTTTTTGACACACGCATTCTACAAAGTATTTTAGTTGTTACAGGTTCCAACTTCATACTTTGGGGGGCATTCTATTACACATTATTTTGGTCACCCCAGTGATCAACTGACGATATGTGCATGACTCACTTCCATGTTCCCTGAAAACACTAAAAGAGACTTTGTTTTCTCTCTTTGTTGGTTTGTGCTTCTTAAACAGTTTCACCATCCCGCAAATCCAAATATGGAGCGACGAGGATGACACTAGCAAGGATCAAGCATCATTTAAAAGGTATGTCACTTGTCCCTCTTTGAACTAGTTTAAATGACAATGAAGTCTAAGGTGAAGTTTGTTCTTTGTCTTGCTTTGTTCTAGCTTCTTGTTGAAGTTAGGGAGATCAGTTTGTGTCCACACTTACCGATTTTTTCGATAACACTATGTCCTTCCCCACTTCCATGGACTTACTATATAATACAATTATACATTCCTATTTGAATTTAAAGTTCTTTATAGGACTTATGATTGTGAAGCATATGCTTAAGAGCTTCACTTTACCCATCTATTTTAAAGGAATCAACATTACATTGGTTTAGGAGCTTTAACGAAAATAGTATC
>JZKD02S2301956.1:5902-15965 GCA_000966675.3 Picea glauca | reverse complement strand
GCTCTTTGGAGGTTACTAAGAGTATACATTCTTGAAGGACCTCTTTCCATTGGAGAAAATAATAATACTCCTCTTTTTTCTCTTTGTCGCAATTTTTAAATCACCAAAAACAGATCTTCCAAACAAAAGTTATGCCAATTGTAAGTTGTGTACCTTTAAAACGCTAATTGGGAGATTGTCTTGCTAGCTAACTTTTGTCCTGATGTATCTCTAGAACTTTGGCCCTCCCAAGTCTAAATTTTTTATCTATAGTACTCTGATATTCTTCTCCAGAGTATATGTGTTCATTCTCCCATCATGAATCACATTTCTGTCATATTTCCATGGTCTACCCAACAATAGATGACATACATCCATGGGAATAACATCACACAGAATCTTATCATTATATCCTCCTATTTTGAATTCAACCAAGCATTGTTTAGTAAAAGTTACCTGGTGTCCTTTCTGTAGCCACGAAACTCTGTATGGACTTGGATGATCAGTCGTCTCCAGCTCCAGCTTTTCCACCATCTCTGTAGATACGATATTATCCGTGCTACCACTGTCTACGATAACCTTGCACACCCTGTCCTTGGTCTTGAAAGCTATTCTAAAAAGTCTGGTCCTCTAGACTGAACTTTCCACCTCTTTCTCAGGTGTCAAAAGAACTTTTCGCATCATAAGCAATCTTCCACCTTCTGCATCTTCGGCCTCAACATCCCGCCTCTACGCTTCAGTGATGTGAGCTTCTCCAATGTCCTTCTTTTTCTCTGGACACTCGTAAGACTTGTGCCCATTCTTCCCACATGTGAAGCATGTGATTACTCCTCCTCTTCCTCTTCCTCTACCTCTGGTACGAGGAAAAGTGTTTGCGTCAACATAATCTCCCTTCTGCTCATTATGCTGCCCTCTCTGCTCAACGTATGGCCCTCTCTGTGAGGTTCCACCTCTCTCAATATTACCCTGAGGTTTCTTCCATTCCTCCTTGGGCTTCTGGAATTTCTCCTGGGCAACTGCTTTTCCTCTGGGTTGGCCTCTGCCTCACCCTCACTGACCTTGCTTTCAGCTCAGCTTCTCCTCTGCTTTCAGAGCCATCTGATAAGAATCCTCCACCGTTCGTATGGTTACCATGCTTAATTCATCCTGAATGTCGTATCTCAGACCATTCAGATATCTGGAAACCTTCTCATCATTGCTCTCCCGATGATCTGCTCTGATGTTCAGTCGATAGAATTCATCAGTGTATTCTTTCACTGTCATCAGCTTCTATTTCAGGTTCTGCATCCTCCTGAACAGAGTGATTTGATAATCTCTTGGGATGAACTTTGCTTTCATTTTCTCAATCATTCGATCCCAACTCTTGATCTTCTGCTTTCCTTTGCAGCGTCTGTCAGCTTGTAACTTGTCCCACCATAAGGATGCATGTCCTTTCAAGCGCGTAACAGCATGCTTGACCTTCTTGTCCTCTTCGATATCTTCATAGTCGAAGTAGGTATCTAGAGCTCTAATCCAATCTAGAAGCTCCTCTGCATCCAGATTTCCCTCATAGACTGGAATGTCAATCTTTGCTTTTGCACCCATTCTGGCAATGGCTTTAATCAGACTTTCATTTGCTGCATCCTCGACTGCAACTTCCTCCTCTCGTTCAGCTTCTATCTCGCTCTCGGAGTCACTGAGATCCCCTGCACTGGCTGTGCATCTTTGAGTTGTATCCATGTCTTCGAGTCTTGCTCGGAGATCTCTCATCTGTCTCTCCATTTTTGGATTGACTACATGCCTGCCTCTTCTCCTCACCTCCCTATCCTTTGGATCAGGTGATTGTCTTTCTCTCCTGGGCGGCATGGTGAATTTCCTTCTCTGCTATAGAAAGAAAAGAGATATTCCTGCTCTGATACCAAACCTGACGCAGCCGGACTCCTCGGAGCACGTTCGCTTCCTCGGGATCTTATTTTTACTCACGGCCCAAAGAACTCAAACGTTCCTCTAATTCCCTATCGGGAACTTTCTCACCCACAGCACTCTTCAACTGATACCCCTTAATGATCGGGAGATCGGACCTCGGGATTTCGCAAATCCTCTGGTCGCGCACCTTATGCTTCACAATACCCCGAAACCCAATGGGTGGTTACCAATACCTTCCTGTTCCTATTGGGAATCCTCCCATCGTGATTTCGGCACCTACGATATCGAAAATAACTTACTTTGCTGATCCCCGATTCCCGATATGCTGATACGTAAATGCGCACATGTGGGTTGACTTTTCCACCTCCCGCTTCAATGCCTCTATCAGGATTTTGGGATTCGCGGGATCGCGAATCCTGATGTCAATGGACTCGGGACTTCCCTTTCCCCGATCCCCGATATGGGGTGACACCTGTCCTCCACTAACTCCCGTTGTGGCCTACACTGCCCTTCCGTCGGGATATCGCGTTTCGCGATTCCAATATGCAAGAGTTTCTCACCTTTGAGAACTCCGATGCCCGAGCTCCGACTCCTCGGGATCTCCTGACACGCGTCCTACACGATGGACGGTTCTAAGCTTGTCGGGATATCGCGGATCGTGATTCCTGATGCTGCGATTCCTTCCCTCCCGGAGTTCACGAAATGTCAATCTTTGATACCTCTATTCACTAGAGCTTAACCCCATTGCAGCTCCTACCAAATCTAATGGCTGACGGGAAATCAAATGTTGATCCAATAGCTCGCCAGTCTTTCGAGCTCGGACTCTGGTATAGCCGTACCCTCCTCGCTAATCTGTCGGATCTGATGGCTGGCAGGATTTCCACAAGTTCCCTCCACAAGATCTTGTCTGTCACTTCTTCCTTCAGTGGATTCGAAAGCCTACTCCTCCTGAGATTTTCCACGACTTCAGTTTTCTTGGAAACCGCTTGCACACACTCCTTGCGACAACCCTTCAACCTCGACTGAGTGTTGAAGTCTCTCGACTCTACACACTCCTGCAGCAGCAGTCTTTCACCTCCTTGCTCAGGTTCGCAACCTTGAGACTTCTTCCTGGTGTGTGCACTCCTTGCATGGCACTGTGCCTAACTGCACCCTCAAGACGAATGAGAACAAAAGTTATCTATAATTAAACCCTTCTGTCAACGCACTCCTTGCGGACAATTCGACTGCACTCCTTGCAGGAATCTCTGGCTCAATTAGAGAAACAATTGAAACTCATTCACTCTTCTTCAGACTTATGTTCATACATGAAATCACATACACAGCATATAAAAGCAAACGTATGACAGAAAGAAACCATTCACAAGCACAACATCAATACACAGAGAAACAACACAAACCATGAAATTGAATCAATCTTCTTCTATTAAGTCCACTGCCTGTACATGGGTGTTCTTCATATAATTCTTTGCATGCTCTTCTGCTTCTGCTCCTCTTCTATGCTCAGGGGTTATGTTACAATAATACAATGAGGGTGTATATATCTATTTTCCCTCTTGGACTCTAAAGCTATCAAATCTAGAATTAAAATCCTATCTAACTGCATTAAGTCTATTAAATGTTGACTATCTACTAAGGACGAGAGCTATCCACTCAAGGTCCATTTACAATGTACAAGTGCGCTCCTTCATAAATGACTCATTTAAGATTTGCGCAACAATCCCAAAGTGTTTTCAAAAATTTGTGTTGGCTTATCCAGTTGTCTTCCGCTTCCGCGCTGGCTCGCTTGATGTGCTGGCGATGCTCCTGCATCATACTCCTCGGCTTGAAAACATTCATGGGCTCCTGTCCATGAGCTCCTGCACGGTCTGTCCATGCTTCTGTATCATTGCTTTGCTCTCCCTACTGGCATCTTCCATTGGGTGGCCCTTCCATTTGACCAGATACTCGAAGTATTCTTTCCTCCTGGTCTTCTTACCTATTCTCTTGTCCAGTATGCATTCTATCTGTGGCTTTTCTGCAACTAGAAATTGTTTCATCCACTGGATCCCTGGCTGTTCAGTTCCAGTCTCTGCTTCTCCAGCCATGTATGGGTATAAATCTGTGATATTGAATATCGGAGATATTCCGATGCCATCCGGCAACTCAATCTCATAAGCATTTTCTCCGAATTTTCTCAAGACCTTGCACGGCCCGATTTTCTTCATCTTTAGTTTATTGTATGTTCCCTTTGGGAACCTTTCTTTCCTCAAGTATGCCAGAACTAGATCACCAACTTCGAACTGAAGTTGTCTCCGATGTTGATCTGCTCTGCGCTTATATTCCTGGCTTGATTCCAGCAGTCGCTCTTTCACCCTGCTGTGAAGTTCTTTCATTGCCTCAGCGAATTCCTTTGCACTAACGCTGCTAGTAGCAGTCTGTTCTGAATCCCTCAGTTCAGAAATCTCTCTCGGCTACATCCCATAGACAACCTGAAATGGACTTTTTCCTGTGCTCCGATTCACTGAATCGTTGTATGCGAACTATGTCTGTAGCAATATACTATCCCAGCTGCTATGGTGCTTTGTCACCAAGCTTCTCAACAAGTCTCCCAGACTTTTGTTGACCACTTATGTCTGCCCATCCGTCTGAGGATGATAGGAAGAACTAAATGCTAAGTTAGTTCCCAGATTCTTCCATAAGATCCTCCAAAAATGCCCTATGAATCTGGTTTCCATGTCCGAAACTATGCTTTTCGGCAATCCATGAAATCGAATAATCTCCTTGAAAACCAAATTCACGATGTGAGTCGCATCGTTGGTTTTCTGGCATGGAATAAAATGTGCCATCTTAGAAAACCTGTCCACTACCACAAAGATTGAATCAACACCTCTTTGCATCCTTGGTAACCCCAATACAAAATCCATGCTAATCGCCTCCCACGGCCTCTCTGGTATGGGAAATGGCTGATAAAAACCTGCATTCTGCTTCCTTCCCTTCGAATGCTGGAAAATTTGACATCTATCAACAAATCTCTTGACATCTTCTCGCATCCCTAGCCAAAAGTATGACTCATTCAGATTCGCGAATGTTTTGTCATGGCCAAAATGTCCTGCTAAGCCTCCGCTGTGTTTCTCCTTTAACAGGTTCTCCCTCATGGAGCATTTCGGAATACACAGTTGATTTCCTCTGAACAACAATCCTTCCTGGATCATATAGTATATCCAAGGACTTCTATCTCTGAGAACTGGATTCTCAGTTGCTTCATACGCCTCTGCAAAATTTGCATCTCCTACGTACATGTCCCTGAGATTTTCAAAACCCAATGTTTTGACTCGGAATTCCTGCAGCAACAAAAACTTCCTGCTCAAAGCATCAGCCACTTTGTTAGCAGTACCAAAAATATGCTTAATCACAAATGTGAAATTTTGCATATACTCTACCCATTTTGCATGTTTCTGATTCAACTTCTCATGTTGAGTCACGAACTGTAATGCATGATTATCACTATGCAAAACAAATTCTTTTGGGATCAAGTAATGCCTCCACTTCTTCAATGCCTGTATGATAGCATAGAATTCCTTATCATACGTGGAGTACTTCAATTTCGCCTCATCCATCTTCTCGCTGAAATATGCAACTGGCCTGTCTTCTTGACTTAAGACTGCCGCTATGGCAAACCCGCTTGCGTCACATTTCACCTGAAATGTCTTCTGAAAATCCAGCAACACCAAAACTGGTTGTTCCGTGATCTTTCGCTTCAACAGATTGAAGCTCTTCTCAGCCTCTGCGGTCCAGTGAAAATACTTATGCTGCTTCTTCACTATATCCATCATTGTTGCACTAATCCCACTGAATTTCCTGATGAATTTTCGGTAGAAACTAGCTAAACCATGAAAACTCCTCACCTCAAATACATTTCTCGGTGATGGCCAATTCTTGATTACTTCCACTTTATCTGGATCCATCCTTAACTCATTTGCTGAAATAACAATTCCCAAATAAATGAGTTGTGTCTTCATGAATGAGGACTTCTTCATGTTTATCAACAGCTTCTCCTGTTGTAGCTTCTTCATCACTATAGCCAAATGCTTCAAGTGCTCTGCCACTGATTTACTGAAAATCAGTATATCATCCAAATACACAATGACAAACTTCTCGATGAATTCCTTCAGGACTTCATTCATCAACCTCATAAAGGTACTCGGTGCATTTGTCAAGCCAAATGGCATGACTAGCCATTCATACAAACCTTCGTTGGTTTTGAAGGTTGTCTTCCACTCATCGCCTTCTCTCATGCGAATCTAATGGTATCCTCTCTTCAAATCAATCTTTGAAAAATACCTTGCCCCACTCAGGAAATCCATCAGATCATCCATTCTCGGCAGTGGAAATTTGTACCTGATGGTTATCTTGTTGATCACTCTTGAATCGATACACATCCTCCAGCCTCCATCTTTCTTCGGACTGAGCACTGTTGGAACAGCACATGGACTCAAGATTTCTCTGACTAACCCTTTGTCCAATAGTTCCTGGACCTGCTTCTTAACCTCTTCATTTTCTTGCGGCGTCAACCTATACGCGGCTTTATTCGGAAAACTAGCTCCTGGTATGAGGTCTATGTGATGACTCACACTTCGCATTGGTGGCAATGAATGAGGTAATTCATCCACTATGATATCAGCGAACTCTTCCAGCAGTTCCTGAATCTCCCCTGGTAAATCATCCACTCTTGTGCTAGTCAGAACAATCCTCGGTTTCCTGACCACGAAGAATTGTGGATCTTCTTTCTTCTTAACCTCCGTAAGAAGTTCCTTCCCACTCATGAGGAGTATTGTGTTGTTTACTTCCGAATTCACCTCCTTATCTTTTATCGGAAGCAACATATGGGTTCTCCCATTCTTCTCCAGAGTATATGTGTTCATTCTCCCATCATGAATCACATTTATGTCATATTGCCATGGTCTACCCAGCAATAGATGACATACATCCATGGGAATAACATCACATAGAATCTTATCATTATATCCTCCTATTTTGAATTCAACCAAGCATTGTTTAGTAACAGTTACCTGGTGTCCTTTCTGTAGCCACGAAACTCTGTATGGACTTGGATGATCAGTCGTCTCCAGCTCCATATTTTCCACCATCTCTGTAGATACGAGATTATTCGTGCTACCACTGTCTACGATAACCTTGCACACCCTGTCCTTGGTCTTGCAAGTTGTTCTAAAAAGTCTGGTCCTCTGGACTAAACTTTTCACCTCTTTCTCAGGTGTCAAAAGAAATTTTCGCATCATAAGAGATCTTCCGCCTTCTACATCTTCGGCATCAACATCCTGCCTCTGCGCTTCGGTGATGTGACCTTCTCCAATGTCCTTCTTTTTCTCTGGACACTCGTAAGACTTGTGCCCATTCTTCCCACATGTGAAGCATGTGATTACTCCTCCTCTTCCTCTTCCTCTACCTCTAGTACGAGGAAAAGTGTTTGTGTCAGCATAATCTCCCTTCTGCTCATTATGTTGCCCTCTTTGCTCAACGTATGGCCCTCTTTATGAGGTTCCACCTCTCTCAATCTTACCCTGAGGTTTCTTCCATTCCTCCTTGGGCTTCTGGAATTTCTCCTGGGCAACTGCTTTGCCTGTGGGCTGGCTTCTGCCTCGCCCTCATTGACCTTGCTTTCGGCTCAGCTTCTCCTCTGCTTTCAGAGCCATCTGATAAGCATCCTCCACCGTTCGGATGGTTACCATGCTTAATTCATCCTGAATGTCATATCTCAAACCATTCAGATATCTGGCAACCTTCTCATCATCGTTCTCCCGATGACCTGCTCTGATGTTTAGTCGATAGAATTCCTCAGTGTATTCTTTCACTGTCATCAGCTTCTGTCTCAGGTTCTGCATCCTCCTAAACAGAGTGATTTGATAATCTCTTGGGATGAACTTCGCTTTCATTTTCGCAATCATTCGATCCCAACTCTTGATCTTCTGCTTTCCTTTGCAGCGTCTGTCAGCTTGTAACTCATCCCACCATAAGGCTGCATGTCCTTTCAAGCGCGTAAAAACATGCTTGACCTTATTGTCCTCTTCAATATCTTCATAGTCGAAGTAGGTATCTAGAGCTCTAATCCAATCTAGAAGCTCCTCTGCATCCAGATTTCCCTCATAGATTGGAATGTCCATCTTTGCTTTTGCACCCATTCTGGCAATGGCTTTAATCAGACGTTCATTTGCTGCATCCTCGACTGCAACTTCCTCCTCTCGTTCAGCTTCTATCTCACTCTCGGAGTCACTGAGATCCCCTGCACTGGCTGTGCGTCTTTGAGTTGTCTCCATGTCTTCGAGTCTTGCTCGGAGATCTCTCATCTGTCTCTCCATTTCTGGATTAACTATCTGCCTGCCTCTTCTCCTCACCTCCCTATCCTCTGGATCAGGTGATTGTCTTTCTCTCCTGGGCGGCATGGTGAATTTCCTTCTCTGCTATAGAAAGCAAAGAGATATTCCTGCTCTGATACCAAACCTGACACAGCCGCACTCCTCGGAGCACGTCTGCTTCCTCAGGATCTTATTTTTACTCACGGCCCAAAGAACTCAAAGGTTCCTCTAATTCCCTATCGGGAACTTTCTCACCCACAACACTCTTCAACTGATCCCCCTTAATGATCGGGAGATCGGACCTCGGGATTTCGCGAATCCTCTGGTCGCGCACCTTGTGCTTCACAATACCCCGAAACCCAATGGGTAGTTACCAATACCTTCTTGTTCCTATCGGGAATCCTCCCATCGGGATTTCGGCACCTACAATGTCGAAAATAACTTACTTTGCTGATCCCCGATTCCCGATATGCCGATACGTAAATGCGCACGTGTGGGTTGACTTTTCCACCTCCTGCTTAAACGCCTCTGTCGGGATTTCGGGATTCGCGGGATCGCGAATCCTGATGTCAATGGACTCGGGACTTCCCTTTCCCCGATCCCCGATATGGGTTGACACCTGTCCTCCACTAACTCCCGTTGTGGCCCACACTGCCCTTCCATCGAGATATTGCATTTAGTGATTCCAATATGCAAGAGTTTCTCACCTTCGAGAACTCCGATGCCCAAGCTCCGACTCCTCGGGATCTCCTGACACGCGTCCTACACGATGGACGGTTCTAAGCTTGTCGGGATATCTCGGATCGCGATTCCTGATGCTGCGATTCCTTCACTCCCGAAGTTCACGAAATGCCGATCTCCGATACCTCTATTCACTAGAGCTTAACCCCGTTGCAGCTCCTACCAAATCTAACGGCTGACGGGAAATCAACTGTTGATCCAACAACTCACTAGTCTTTCGAGCTCGGACTCTGGTATAGCCGTACCCTCCTCGCTAATCTATCGGATCTGACAGCTGGCGGGATTTCCATGAGTTCCCTCCACAAGATCTTGTTCGTCACTTCTTCCTTCAGTGGATTCAAAGGCCTACTCCTCCTGAGCTTTTCCACGACTTCAGTTTTCTTGGAAACCTCTTGCATGCACTCCTTGCGACAACCCTTCAACCTCGACTGAGTGTTGAAGTCTCTCGACTCTGCGCACTCCTGCAGCAGCAGTCTTTTAGCTCCTTGCTCAGGTTTGCAACCCTAAGACTTCTTCCTGGCCTGCGCACTCCTTGCACGGCACTGTGCCTAACTGCACCCTCGAGACGAATGAGAACAAAATCTATCTCTAATTGAACCCTTCTGTCAATGCACTCCTTGCGGACAATTCGACTGCACTCCTTACAGGAATCTCTGGCTCAATTAGAGAAACAATTGAAACTCATTCACTCTTCTTCAGACTTCTGTTCATACATGAAATCACATACACAGCATATAAAAGCAAACGTATGACAGAAAGCAACCATTCACGAGCACAACATCAATACGCAGAGAAACAACACAAACCATGAAATTGAATCAATCTTCTTCTATTAATTCCACTGCTTGTACATGGGTGTTCTTCATACAATTCTATGCATGCTCTTCTACTTCTGCTCCTCTTCTATGCTCAGGGGTTATGTTACAATAATACAATGAGGGTGTCTATATATGTTTTCCCTCTTGGACTATAAAGCTATCAAATCTAGAATTAAATTCCTATCTAACTGCATTAAGTCTATTAAATGCCAACTATCTACTAAGGACGAGAGCTATCCGCTCAAGGTCCATTTACAATGTACAAGT
>JZKD02S2301934.1:0-11607 GCA_000966675.3 Picea glauca | reverse complement strand
GCTCTACGCGTTGAACCAAGAGGATATTGTTAACAATACATATGTTTATCATCGAGCATTTACAAAGAACATCAATCTGAGGCATGGGTGTAAATATCGAGAACAGAGCCAAAGAGCCCAAAGTCAGAGGAAATTGATTTTCACAAACGGTGCAAACATTGCAAAGGCAGTTTTAATGAGGATAAAAAAAAATGGTAAATACTATAGAGCTGGTGTATTATTTGTTCTTTATCATTGTAAGTGTCACATAAAAATACATCGAAAGTCAAGCAACCATGCTCCAGATACCATGTTAAATATTGACATAAGTGTTATCATTGCCAGAGGAAGGGTTTGAGTGCCACAACTAAGTTTTTGAATCGGTTCAACATAATCAAATTCATCCCTGCTTGCTATTGAGTTGATGCAAACACTGATTTATTCTTGATATGAATTAAAGAACTTTTGTCATTTGATATTGGCTTTTATAACTATATCCGTACCCTTTATGTGTCTCAATTACAAGTGCACTCTTGAAATGGCTCTCATTTCCAATCGACTCAATCAACACGTTTTTGTGTCTGATATGCGCTTGCAGTTTCATTGTGCAAGTCTTACTCTATATTATACATTGGAAAATTTTCAAATTCGAGAGCATATAGTGGAAAGGATGCGTAGGGGACACTCTAAGAAAATGGCATATCACTTCTCAAATGAAATTTTTCAAGAACACAGGATGTATGTTATGATGGGAATGGTGCATATGTGAAGAGGCATTGAATGCATCTCCATTCAATACTTCCGCAGAGACTCAATGGTGGGAATCGATAGGTTTCTGAGATCAACGGTTGCAACACAGTTTTGAGGCAACAATTAAGTGGACAGATGGAGAACAGGGAGCAGGTGGGGTACAAATGGAAATCAGTGGATGAAGGACAATTCCAAACTATGTGGCATGAAGGATATTTCTTGACACTTGGAGATATGAAATTAGTATTCAAGCATATTTATGGGCATGAAATCAAATGTAGATGAATATCCCAAGCTTTCATGAACATATCAATATATTCAATCTTGAAAGGAACAGATTCAAAAGAAACAGATGGAAAGTTTAAATCTATCACTTAGACTTCAAAGCAAGAAAACAATAAGAGCAGGGCACTTGTCAGGAGGTAGCAACCAAATCAAATCTCATTCTTTCAGGAACCTCTTAACAATTATAGATTAAAGGATAAATAATGAGATAAGTGGAAAGATTCTTCAAGATTACAAGGCATTGAATCATTACTCATCTCCAAAGGTAACATTTGATGAAGGAGGCAGTTAACTTACAGGCGACAGAGTATATCTTTTTCCAGGTAGGGGACAAATAGTCAAATGGAAAAGTGGCCACTGGTTCCATAATTCAAGGGATAAGCATCAACAACCTTCCAGAAAATTTGTGACAACCAAGCAGCAGTTTCCAAATTTAATTTAATTTTAATTTACTATTAGAATCTGTTTTTTTATTAGCAGACAATTTACATGTGTCATGAGGTTTTTGTAATTGTTTTCTATTTTGGAATGAAGTTAGATGTCTCAAGCTCTTAGTCTTAGGATGTAATAGATTCTATATATAGTGATGTAAAACGCAGAAAGGGGGTTGGAACCTGTGGAAGGAAATTTTTCCCAATAATGTAATAAAGATCACAAAGCCTTTTATTTTCAAATCTACAGGGGTATGAGATTAATTGTTTCAGGATTCATGTGCCATAGCTATTGGTGTAGTGCTTCCTCTGTAATATGTTTTCTCTATTCCCATATGTTTTTCTTTCTTTATTATCTTGCAGAAGTTTTAAGAACAAAATTTTTTGGAAGATACAATCTGATTCTTACTGGGGATGATATAAATGTTTTCTTTTGATATTTATTGGCATAATTCTTCATTGCTAAATTGATCCTTTCCCTCTCTTCTTCTATTTCACTTCATTCAAATTTATCAGATCCAGTAGTATGTCTACCTTGCCCTTTTTCACTTGAGATTTATACTTCTACGAATTGATCACCTCAGCCTCTTTGACTCCATTGTCCAATCGTTTTCCCGTGTTGTTCCAACCAAACATTTAAAAACCAAACTCAAATCTATCATAACTAGCCTAACATCTAATCTAAACAAATCTAGATTAGACAGAGAGAGCACTCTCTGAGTCTTGGAGGGCTAGATCCAAGACTCCAAGTGGTTTGATGTTTCCTCTGTGACTGCCTCCACAGCCTTGGGAAAATTACAGAGTGTTAACATAATGGTGATTCCATTGGGGAGCGAGCTTTCAGGTTCTCCAAAAAATATATCAAGTTCATATTTGACTTCTGATGGTGAACAGAATCCCAACACAGGAAGGTTGTACCATTCACCTAGTGACTCTATTGTTCAAGATCCCGAGCTTCAAAAGTTTAGAGCGACTTCACTGCCAAAGAATCTAGATTTCAGAGAATTGATGGTGACCCAGGATGACAGGGTATGTGGCAAACCCTTTATCTGGTGAAATGTTACAAACTTTGAGGGATGAGTTAGCAGAATTTCAGATTGATGAGAATTTCTCAACATCAGTATTTCTTTGTTTGAAGTCCAACCAACTTACACCTGAAGGTAAAAGTTGTTTTCTTGGTTTAATTGTTGAAAGATTAGAAAATGGATTTGAACTATTGGATGTTCAAATTGAATCACATGATTTCCAAGATCCTAAACAGTTTTTGGAAAGTATCCCTCCTCCAAAAAGAGGGGAAATTGTTATACCATTTGACTTGCAGATAGAGGAAGGATATGGTTATGATCCTGAGATTGAAGAGCTGGAATCAAGGATCAAGCTTTATGAACAAATTGAAAAATTCATCCAGGATCAACTTGTCATTGAGAGCTTAAAAGGTATATCAATAAATTATGAATTTATGGATCCTATAACTGATTATATGAAGAATATTTCCAGTTCCATTGTACACATCCATCTACAGTCGCCATTACATTGCACACCTTGGGTTTTCTGGACAGAGGGTCAAATTGTTTCTCTAATGTTCTTAATAAACAATCCAGAAGTCAATGTATATAAGCAGTTGCTTGATTGGCTGCACTGACATTATTGTATCATTTAGAAAAACACAATTATCAGTACACTAGAGTAGGTATGAGTGTGCCAATAAGATCAACAGGATGAGCACTTCTTTCAGTTCAATTTTTTCATAGTTTTATTTTCAGTTTGGTTTGTAGCCCTCAGGATTGGAACAGGTACAAGAAATGGTCACAGGTTTCAGTTTGGGAACATCCCAATGGAAGCAGTTGGTCTGCACACTTAGAGTTCCTAGATTCTTAACACCTCATACTGAGCTGCCATCCCCAGGTGGAGCCAATGTTAGGACCCTATAATTTATAGGGAAATCAAGATGTTGATTGATATATATATATATGATGAATTGTGGGTTGAAAAGAATGTTTTTCTTGCAAAAATATTAAAAAAGAAACCTAAAGCAGATTGCTTAGGGTACATATCAAAAATATTTTGGGACATGTTCAATATTTTTGGAAAAATATTGGCCCTCGGTCGAGGGCCAATCTCAAATTTACTATAGCACCCACACCTGCATCAACACAACCAATGGTCAACAACAACATACAAGCCAACGCCATGTACTATGTCACGAATGTTTAACCTGCAATCGATTTTGTTGCTCAGCGAGGTTCAGATCTCTGACAAAATTGGAGTAAAGTAAAACTTGGGACCAATTTAAAATTTCTATGAAATATTGATGTATTGTTGACCATGACAGAGTACCATACATTTCAACAAGAAGTGGCTATGTGTCCACCATCTACAATGTTTTCAGTGGAGGATGCTACGCATATTGTGTTGAGCATCACAAAGTGCTTGAAACCTATCACAGTACAGTTGCATGAGGCGCTAAGATTAATTTTATCCATGGACTTACATGCTCCTGATCCATTGCCACCTTATCCATCTTCTGTCAAGGATGGATTTGTTGTAGTAGCAACAGATGTCCCTGGTGATTATCTAGTTATAGCAAAGTCAAAAGTTGGAAATGATGCAGTGGGTGTTACTGTCTGTTCTAGTACTGTGGCTTACATAACAACTGGAGGACCAATACCAGAAGGTGTTGATGTTGTGGTGCAAGTAGAAAATACACAACAAATTGAAGAAAATCCTCAAGGAATGAAGAGAATAAGAATATTGACTAGAGCCTATAAAGGCCAGGACATTCTTACCATGGGATATGATATTCAAAAAGGGGTAGTTGTATTTGAAATCTGGTGAGAGAATAGGTGTTGCAGAAATTGGATTGCTGGCTACAATTGGAGTTTTTATGGTCAAGGTTTATCCAATACCAACAATTGCAGTCATTTCGATAGGGGATGAGTTAGTAGACCCAACATCAAATTCTCTAGGTTGTGATCAAATTCTGGATTCAAATCGGGCTATGCTGCTAGCAATTGCTACACAACATCAATGCAAGATATTGGATTTAGGTATTGCATGTGATGACAAATAAGAGTTGGAAGCCATGCTGGATAAAGATTTTTCTGCTGGGGCGGATGTTCTCTTATCATCAGGCGGTGTTTCCATGGGAGACAAGGATTTTGTAAATCATTTACTGGAAAAATGTGGCACTATATATTTTAATAGGGTTTGCATGAAGCCTGGAAAGCCAATAACATTTGCAACCATCAACGTCGCATCAACAACAACAAGTCCAGGAAAAAAAATACTTGCATTTGGTCTTCTGGGAAATCCTGTCGGCTGCTTATTTTGTTTCCATCTTATGGCTATTCCTGTGATTCGATGCTTAGCTAGTTGGAGAGATCCCAGGCTTCGCAGAGTACAAACTCGCATTTCAAAACCAAGAACATTAGATCCTTTAAGACCCAAATATCACTGTGTTATAATTCATTGGGAATAAGAAAATGGATCTGGTTACTCTGGCTTTGTTGTTGTAAGCACAGGGCACCAAGTTAGTAGCCTCCTTTTAAACATGAAGTCTACAAATGAATTATTATAATTGCCTGCAGAAAATAAAATACTTTCAGTTGGGACAATGGTCTCGACACTGTTAATTTATGATGTCAGCAACATGCCTGTTTTCTAGACATCGGTATCCATGTAGCATGTCTTAAGTGGTCAAGGTGCAAGTGCCACTTTAAAGAGTTTCTACCTGATGAATGTGGGATAATTCCCATGAAGATAAAAATATAAAATGCAAACGGTCAGATGCCAGGGAAATTTGCAGGTATCGATTCTATTAAATGAAGGTGGCTCGAAGGCCAAGCTCCATCTCCAGCGCACTGCATCTACAACACACCTGTTATCGAGCCAACACAACGCTCAAACGTCAACCACCAAGTGACAAGCCACAAGGAGGAGACGCCCACGGGGGCAGAGTATTGTGCACAACGCGTCAATAGGCTTTGGGAGCATCAATCTAGTTTGCTCTACATGTTGAACCAAGAGGAGATTGTTAACAGTCCATAATTTTATCATCAATCATTTACAAAGAAAATTAATATGACGCATGGGTGTTAATATCAAGAACAGAGCCAAAGAGCCCAAAGTCAGAGGAAATTGATTTTCACAAATGGTGCAAACATTGCAAAGGCAATTTTAATGAGGATAAAAAAAATGGTAAATACTGTAGAGATGGTGTATTATTTGTTCTTTATCATTGCAAGTGTCACATAAAAATACATCGAAAGTCAAGAAACCATGCTCTAGATACCATGTTAAATATTGGCATAAGTGTTATCATCGCCAGAGGAAGGGTTTGAGTGCCACAACTAAGTTTTTGAATCGGTTCAACACAATTAAATTCATCCCTGCCTTCTACCGAGTTGATGCAAAGACTGATTTTTTCTTGATATGAATTAAATAAATTTTTTCATTTGATATTGGCTTTTATAACTATATTCATATCCTTTATGTGTCTCAAGTACAATATCGCTCTTGAAATGGATCTCATTTCCAATCGACTCAATCAACACGTTTTTGTGTCTGATATGCGCTTTCCGTTTCATTGTGCAAGGCTTACACTATATTATATGTTGGAAATTTTTCAAATTTGAGAGCATATAGTGGAAAGGCTACGTAGGGGACACTCTAAGAAAATGGCATATCACTTCTCAAATGAAATTTTTCAAGAATGCAGGATTCATGTTATGATGGGAATGGTACAGATGTGAAGAGGCATCGAATGCATCTCTAGTCAATACTTCCATAGAGAATCAATGGTGGGAATTGACAAGTTTTTGAGATGAATGGTTGTAGTGTAGTTTTGAGGCAACAATGAAGTGGACAAATGGAGAATAGGGAGCATATGGGGTACAAATGGAAATCAGTGGATGAAGGACAATTCCAGACTATGTGGCATGAAGGATATTTCATGACACTTGGAGATATAAAATTAGTATTCAAGCAAATTTCTGGGCATGAAATAAAATGCAGTTGAATATCCCAAGATTTCAGGAACATATCAATATCTTCAATCTCGAAAGGAACATATTCGAAAGAAATAGATGGCAAGTTTAAATCTATCACTCAGACTTCAAAGAAAGAAAACAATAAGAGCAGGGCACTTGTCAGGAGGTAGCAGCCAAATCAAATCTCATTCTTTCAGGAACCTCTTAACAATTATAGATTAAAGGATAAATAATGAGATAAGTGGCAAGATTATTCAAGATTACAAGGCATCGAATCATTACTCATCTCCAAAGGTAACATTTGATGGAGGAGGCAATTAACTTACAGGTGGCAGAGTATCTCTTTTTCCAGGTAGGGGACAAATAGTCAAATGGACAAGTGGACATTAGTTCCATAATTCAAGGGATAAGCATCAACAACCTTCCAGAAAATTCGTGACAACCAAGCAACAATTTTCAAATTTAATTTTCCTTTAATTTACTGTTAGAATCTATTTTTTTATTAGCAGATAGTTTACATGTGTCATGAGGTTTTTGTAATTGTTTTCTATTTTGGAATGAAGTTAGAGATCTCGAGCTCTTAGTCTTAGGATGTAATATATTCTATATATAGTGATGTAAAACACAGAAAGGGGGTTGGAACCTGTGGAAGGAACATTTTCCCATTAATGTAATAAAGCTTACAGAGCCTTTTTTTTCAAATCTACAAGGGTATGAGATTATTTGTTTCATGATTCATGTGCAATAGTTATTGGTGAAGTGCTTCCTCTGTTATCTATTTTCTCTATTCCTATATGTTTTTATTTCTTTATTATATTGCAGAAGTTTTAAGAACATAATTTTTTGGAAGATACACTCTGATTCTTACTGGGGATAATATAAATGTTTTCTTCTTATATTTATTGGTAGAATTCTTCATTGCTCGGTTGCTAAATTGATCCTTTCCCTCTCTTCTTCTATTTCATTTCATTCAAAATTAACGGATTCAATAGTATGTATACCTTGCCCTTTTTCACTTGAGATTTATACTTCTGCAAATTAATCACCTTGACCTCTTTGACTCCATTGCCCAATGGGTTTCCCGTGTTGTTCCAACCAAACATTTAAAAACCAAACCCAAATATATCATAACTAGCCTAACATCTAATATAAATAAATCTAGATCAGAGAGAGAGAGACCTCTCTGAGTCTTGGAGGGCTAGATCCTGGACTCCAAGTGGTTTGATGTTACCTATGTGACTGCCTCCACAGCCTTGGGAAAATTACTGAGCGTTAACACGGTCATCTGGTAGCATACCATAGTGAGACACTCTCATATATTGTCTGGAAATACCCCACCTATGACAAGGAAATATATTTCATTGTACAAGCCTATTGTCAATGGAAACATTCCATTCTTGGAAAGGAGACAATCATCCACACTAATCACAAGCCTCTATAGTTCATATAGACACAGGGTAATTTGAAGAATGACAACCATCGGAAGTGGTCCACATACCTCCAACAATTCCATCTCAACATCAAGTATAAGACATGGAGCACAAATCATGTCGTTGATTTCCTCAGTCGACCTCCCATGGATGCACTCACCATCGTGCTCCATTCATGTGGGCATGAGACATCTGAGTGGCCCCAAATTTATCAGCAAGATTCTGAATTCGCCACCACCTATCCGCTCTTGGGTACATGCGCAAATGTCACCAGTTTTCAGATTCATGATAGACTATTATGCCATCTAGGACACCTTTGTGTTCCTACAGAATAGCGTGCAAAGTTGATTTGGGAGGCTCACTATAGTCGGATGGCAGGACATTTTGGCATGGAGAAAAATGTGGCCTTTCTACTTAAACACTTTTATTGTCCAAAACTTTGATAGGACGTCAGCAAGTATATTAGATCTTGCACTGACTGTTCCATTTCCAAGCCAACCATCAATAAGTAATGCTTATACACCCTTGTTCCTACTCTCGAGAGGCCTTGTGGATCCATCTTGATGGATTACATGTCTAGCCTTCCATCCACCAAGAAAGGAAATGATTGCGTATTTGTGACCTGGTTGATCGATTTTCAAATATGGTCATTCTCACAGCCTGCAAGAAGAGCATCACAATGACAAATAATGCCAAGCTCTTCTTCGAACGAGTGTGGGTCCATTTTGGGATACCATAAACCATCATCTTCAATCAGGATAGCAGGTTCCTCAACACATTTTGGTTGAGTCTCTGGTCACTGTTGGAATCTAATCTCACTAAATCCAATGCCTTCCACCCTCAAACAGATGTCCAGATAGAGGTCGTCAATCAGATGATTGTGCACATCCTGCACATGTATAACTCTAAGAATCCACGTACATGGGATGAGAGTCTTCTCTATGTTCAACACAACTACAACAGGGCTCTCAATAGCTCCACCAACCATATCCCATTTTAGGTGGGGTTGGGATTCCAACCCTTGGGTCCCATTGATGTTGCACTACCTCTTACAAAAATACAGACAAAATCTTCCCATTTACAGTCTGAGGCCAACAAAGCCACCAAATTCATTGAGAAGATTCAGCACATCCACCAACAGGTCCATGATATTTTTCAAAAATCCAATGCTAAGTACAAGCAAAGCCATGATCAACACCGGGTACCGAACAAGTTTCAGGTGGGAGACAAGGTCTGGTTACATTTGCAGAAACAACGCCTTATAAGGCCCCATCGAAAGCTTTGTCCACTTTTCTATGGGCATTACATTATCACCAAAGTTGTGGGAGACAATGCTTTTGAGTTCAACACTCCCCCCTTCCTTGGCTTGCAGCCAATATTCAATGTGGACCTCCTCCGACCATATTTTCCACCATTATTGGACACCTCAGAGATCATAGAATAATTGACACCAACAGATCTCAACCCTGACTGCATGGAACAAACATCCACTGATCAGATAGTGGACACATAGGTCAAGGTCACTCACCAGCAAAGGATCCAACTTTATCGGGTTGTCAAGGCAAGGAAGCTCCTGCACCAAGGAAAATGGCTCACTAAGGGCCAAATTCAACAAAAATTTCCTCAGGTGATGGGGGAACTCAACGCAATGGATACCATTGCTTCCTAACAGGGGAGGACTGATCTAGGTGGATATTGGTGGCCACCCACATATTCTAGCTAGCTCCTTTTGACAATTTTAGTTCAACACCTTCTTTTGTAATTCTTTGTAATGGTGGATTCTAAACTTTTGGGGTTGTTTGAAGCCCTATATAGCTTCCAGGTGGATATTGGTGGCCGCCCACCTAATCCAACAAGATTATTTTGGAATTTTCATGTCAGTACATATTTTTGTACTTCCAGGGCCGTTTTGGGGCCCTAAACAATGTTTTTTTGGCTTGCCACAGTCAAACTATATACAAAGTCAAAGTTTGATGGCCTACTGTGAATTTCTCGAAACATACTTTCCAACGGTATATCACGTGCCTAAAATGAAGGTCGTATGCAAAAGTTACAACCTTGGGAAGTTGAGGTACCAACTTACCCATCAGGGCCCACATAACTTTTTGCATTTCATATCCTAGGGTTAGGTTTTTGGATGTCTAGGGTTTTGGCATTCATGAGTAATGTTAAAAAGGCCTCTGAAGCCTCATTGTAATCATTCTCTTCAGACGTATGCACGTAGTAGCCACATATCTTCTCAGAGATAGCTACCACCATTCGAGCAAGTTGTTTTCAGTTCTACAGTTTTACAGTTTCATCCTATTTTATTATTCAATAGAAGTTATTGTTCATTGGATATCTGGTGTTGTTCTCTGTATCTCTATGTTATTGTATTCAATCTATTATTTATTTTGTTTCGCTCATAAATACAGATCATGGGGACTCCTTTCCATAAGAATGATATCAGTGTCATAAAGAAGAAGATTGATGACTATACCAGTGAGAGTAGCACCGACACAACCTGCTTTTTCCAGGCAATCTTCTAACTTGTCAATGTATATGCCAAAAAGGGTAGGCGATAAGGGACAACCTTGTTTGACTCCAATATTGCATTTAATCTATTTCGACCAACCCTCAATGTTTTAAAATTAACAATAATGTTCTCATACATCCTTATTGCAACAACCCTCAACTCGAGAGGCACTTTTATCTCTTCCAATCTATTCCAAATTTTTTTCTTAGGAACCATGTCAAAAGCTTTTCTAAAGTCAAGAAAACAACAAAAAAAATTGGTTTTAGTATTGTGGAACTCCTCTGCAATGATCCTAAATGTGGCAAGATGGTACACAGTTGAATGATATCTCATAAACCCGACCTAGCCTTTATCTCTTTTACGGTGATTTTCTAGCCAAAGGCTAATATTGTTTTCCAAAATAATTCCACAAAGATTGGCTAAAATCAAGCTAATCATAATGGTCCTATATTTAGAGGGAATGTTTCTATCCCCATTTTTAAAAATAGGAACAATAAGACTTTGCATCCATGGTTTAGGGAAGCCTTGCTTGACTATTAAATATATTTATAAAATTCAAAGTTCATATTATCTAAATGTAGATATAAAATATTTTTGAAATACTCAAAATCATTCCGCCACACTATATGATTCCTATAAGCATGCCGACGAAGTAACTCAAAGATTTTCAACAAATATAAGATTTGTTTAATAGCTTTTTGACAAAGTAACTCTAAGATTTTTAACAAATATAAGATTTGTTTCAACCAAGTATATAGTATTTGATTTTGGCGTCGAATTATTTTTGCAATTTATAATGTTAAACATAGTAATAGCAAAAATATTTTTTTTTAATATAAATTTAGTTTTATCTTGCATGTTATTGGATAATGGATTTGGGTTTTATTACTGGATTCTCTTCATACGAGGTATATAATTTTATTTCCATTTAAAACTATTGAAATCACATTGAATGCAATTTAATTTGTAAACTACAAAGGAAAAAACATGTCAACTCCAAAGCATTTGCTAGTACTAGTTGCATTTAATGGTGCGTATGAAAACATTTTTGATTTATTGGATGCAGAGATTCAAAGAATTTGAGAAGCTTCCATGTGTGTTTTGGAAAATTAGGTGGAATTTAGGCTTTGAAATGTGGAAATCCATGGTAAATTGATAGTTTTTTTAGCTTAGTTTTTCCTGTGGAGGTTTTGTTTTCAAGGCATTGATGTATTTTTATTTTGTGAATC
>JZKD02S2301923.1:17277-33718 GCA_000966675.3 Picea glauca | reverse complement strand
TTTTACAAAAATATCACCAATCATTTATAGTTGTCATATGAAGGATTAGTAAGATTCGCCAAGGTTTCTACATTTTAAAATAATTTTCCATCCTTAAAATCATCCCTGCTAGAGGTTTAATATGCAGGAATGTAAATTGGTCAAGGTCCCTTTTCATGTTCGTGTAAAGTTATCTATGGATTAGTGTCCCAAGACACAGGAAGAGGAGGAGGACATGTCTTGTGTTCCATATGCGAGTGTAGTTGGAATTTTGATGTATGCAATGGTTTGTACTAGACCGTGCATTGCACATGCAGTGGGAGTTTTGATCAAGTATATGTCAAAACTAGAGAAGGAGCATTAGACAACAATAAAAAGGGTTTTCAGGGATTTGCATGGCACTGCTAGCTATGGATTATGCTAGCAAGGAAGACTAGGATTGGACAGAGTGTTGGAAATACATGGCTTTGTGGATGCAAACTAGGTTGGAGATATGGATCGTAGGAGATCTACAAGAGAGTATGTGTTTAACCTATTTGGAGGAGCAATCAGTTGGATGAGAAAAAGACAGGTTGTAGTGGCACTTTCAACTACATAATTTGAATACATGGCAACCACTCATGCAAGTAAGGAAGCAGTATGGCTACAAATATTGTGTTTAAGTATTGGGTTGGTACATCAAGATGTAAGGATAGATTATGACAGTAAGAGTGCAATTGTTTTGGCGAAGAACCCATCTTATCATTCAAAGACAAAGCATATTGATATTCAATATCACTTTGTGAGAGACATGGTTGAAGAAAAGAAAGTGTTTCTGATGAAGGTGGACACTTTGAAGAATGTTTCAGATTCATTAACAAAATCTATGAGCACTGATAAGTTATCTTGGTGTAGAGGATCCATGGGCATTTTTTCCCTGGATTGTTGACTATGTAACCTTGTAACCCCCTACATGCAAATAAAACAACAAGTGGGAGAATGTTGGGTATGTGTTATATTCTTTGCATGACTAGCTCTAGTGGCTGCTACATTGCACGAGAGTTCGAGTGCAGTGGCATTGATAAAAAAATTGTTTGCCTCGAGAAACGTGTCACATTTTTTCCTCATTTTTTGCGTCGCCTCGATATTTGTGTCCATTGTTGGGAGGTTTTTCGTCACATGGTTTTTTTTATGGTTTTCTATTTCTAGTTAAGCAATTAGGGTTTTTGACTAATCCAGGTCATTGGGTTAGGGTTTTGGATGTCACTGGATCATATATGTATATTGTATTGTAAACAATGTATCACTATGAATGAATATAGAATATGTTGGTTTTCCCCATTTGGATTTCCAGGGGAAAAATATATGTGTAATGTGTGTATTTACCACTGTATATTTTCTATTTTTTTATTGAAAATCTATTTGCAGTAAAATATTGTACAAGGTTAAAATCTACAAGATCTCCCTCTACTAGTAATTCTTTTGAGATCAACAACACCATCTCAGATGATTCTCCACCCAGTAGTTCTCTTCCAAACACCAACAAAATCAATGCAAAATCCAAATCCAAAGAAACCCTTGAACCCATCCTCGAACAAATCCTCACCACACCCTCCACGCCCACTGTTGTAGAAGACCCCATCCAAGAGGCAAGAGGATAAATGGACATTGAATGGGATGAAAAAGAGATAGTTGAAATTGACCTGGTAAGGCTCCAAGAAGCTTACCGAAATAACATACTACAATTTGTTCATCTAGATCAACTCAAAAAATTCCATAAGGTATACCTTAACTCCACAACTGGAGCCACTTCCAGATCCAACAATAGAATATGAATCCTTCCATAGCTACCTAAAGATCCACACAAACAAGTTAAAGAATCAAGCAAAATAGGATGGAAATCAACTCAAAAACTAATACAGGAGATTGGAAATTGCATGGTTAATTATGGTCAAATTCAGAAGCTAGCAAACAACTTCCTCCCACCCGAAAACCCTCTTTCCTCACCCGAAAACCCTCTTTCCTCTTGAAGATAATCTCATCAAACATAAGGGGACTCAACGAAAGGACAAAACAAACAATCCTTCGAAGTAGTATATTGACATATAATCGAGACATACTTTTACTACTACTACAAGAAACCAAATGTTCAGGCACAGTGGCAAAAACCCTTCTCTTCAAAAGTTGGAAGAACAAGATATCCATGTTTATTGATTCCAAAGGAGCTGTAAGAAGCTTGGCCATTCTTTGGAATCCAATAGTAATCATTTTGGAAGATTTTTACTCCACCAAATGAACACTCTCTACTTCCTATAGACTCATAGGATCGGATAAAACATGGTTGATATCAAATTTCTATGGATCGCAGGACCCCTAGGAAAAAGGATGTTTCCTAAAAAAGCCTCACTTACCTGGGCACTCTAGCTGGCACGAGAATATGGATTCTAGGTGAAACTTTAATCTAACCAAATCCTCGGAGGAAAAAAGAGGAGGGTTACGATGACTTTACAAAGAAGACGAAGCCTTTCAGAGTCTAACCATCGCTCGAGCTCTCACCAAATTTCTTGCAAAATATAACTCTTTTTGATATATTTATCACTTGTGATGGAAGCCATTATTATTCCTGCCTCGGGCTCAGACCAATGTCTAATCCAAATCTGGTTGGACACCACTATCTCTCCCCAACACAATATGTTTCGCTTCGAAAAGTTCTAGATCTCCCACCCTGACTTTTAGGAGAACACCCCCACCTGGTGGAAACATGCAGAGTTGACCCATGCCACTCTCATGTACAAATTTCAACAAAAATTAAAAAACTTCAAGCAACATATCAAAGTGTAGAACAAGACGGTGTTTGGAAACATTTTCCAGTCGCAAAAGGAGATGGAGCAGAAGATGCAAGAAGTTGAGAAAGAAATCATCCTTAATGGAAGTTATGAGCAACTTCAAGAACAAGAAGCTACTCTTAAAAAACAATTAGATGAACACAATGCCAAGGAAGAAACACTATGGTTCTAGAAATCTCGTGTGCAATGGCTTCGCGGCAGAAAGTCAGGAAAATCAATATGTAATAAGTCAGTTCCAGATTACATATTTTAAGGCATTCGATTTCATCAGTCCTAGATTTCTGGAAAACTAATTTTAGATTTCTTATTCTGTATTTATTATTAGTATTTGACTCCTAAAAAGTGGGCAACAGTTGACCTATTGTAAAGTTTATATATTTTATTACTAAAAATGTAAAAGGGGGTCCAGGAGGAGTCTTGGGGAAGTTGTGGGGGTTCATTCTAAGGCCCGAGAGAGGCTTTGAGGGGAATTATTGTGTGTGCTATATTGTAAGACAAAGGGCTGATGTCTTTATATTTCTTAACATCAAAGATTCCTGAGAGATATTAATATCAGATTGTCAATTCCTTTGTTATTTATTTTCCTTTTATATTTCTTAACATCAAAGATTCTTTAGAGCTATTAATATTAGATTGCCAATTCTTTTGTTGTTTATTCTCCTTTATTCTTGATTGAATGAATTACAGATATTGAGCATCAATAGTTGGTCAATGATGTTATATTCTCGAGCAACAAATAATTTGTTGTAATTGTCTATCATTAGTGTGTTTCATTTAAGTAGTGTGTTTCATTCAAGTATTCTTCAATTTGTTTTGAGAAAGAATTTATGTTCAATGGGTGTTCTACCTTTTTTCCGTTCTCCTTTCTTCACTCTGCCATAATACACATTTCTTATCTGATAGGTAGCTTGATTGTATTTGATTAATAAGACATGAACATGACTCCATGCCCAATGATTTAACTCATTTATCAGCAGATGTTTTATCCCAGCTTGTTGTCTTTCTTTTTCCTCATCTGTTCTACTTACATGATCCATCCATTTTTCTCAACCATTGCAATAAATAAGATGTGATAAGCATGCTATCCTAGCAGTTACAGAGCATCTTCTAGCACTAACACCTACCTAGAGCCTATATTTGTTTGTGAATTATCTCATTTTTCCTTCGAAAAAATTCTAGCCTTTGGCTAACATGTTGCTATGGTAATACTCTATCCTCAATTACCTAATCCAGTAGAGTCTTGATTTTCCGTATTAACTCAGTTGTCATGCATAACTAGGTGTCCCAAGTTCTTGATTGCATAGGGTCATCCACCCATCTTGCTAGCTCCTCCTCAATTTCCCCCTTGGACGTAGCCTTATTTATTTTATTGATGATTTCTTTATAGTCATCAATAACTTTGTGTGCAACCAAAATAGAGTTGACATAGTAGAACCTCTTAGAATTTTCCTCTTCCTCTTGGGCCTAAATCACGACATCCTTGCATTTTTCCATCCTTTTATCCTTGACCTCGACTTGACTATTATCTCCTTGGCTTGGTTCATTGAATTCTAAGTTGATTTCCTTTCCTTTCCTTGTCTTTCCCCATGGCATGTTTCTATTAAGGATGACAATGATGATAGTTGACTAAATTGAGGTGCCTCCCGTGAGACACAAACTATATCCTAAAGATGTAGAAGTGAGCCCTGAGCTTGCTTTGTTTCCTCCCCACAACCATAGTAAGGTACCCACCACAAGCCACAAGTTGGAGCCTAAAGATGTAGAAATGAACTATGACCAACTTTGATCCAGATTTATGAGAGGAACGAAATTAAACACAAATATGTAATATTAACACATATATACAGAGAACAATAACAAAGATACAATGGAACTTAACTTCTATTCAATAAATAAATATGTTGAAACTGTAAAATGCATAATGAAAACAATCTTGCTCGAATGGTGGTAGTTAATCTCTGAGAAGAGATGTGGTGGCTATGTGCATTTGTCTAAGCACATTACAATGAGACCTATAGGCCTTATTAACATCTAGAAGTAATCATAAAACCTTAAACATCCAAAAACCTAACCCTAGGAGATGAAGCGCCAAAAGTCATGTGGGCCCCGATGGGGTAAGTTCGTACATCAACTTACTGCGGTCGTAAATTTTGCATACGAACTCCATTTTAGGCATTTAGTACCTTGTTGAAAAGGTCTATCTGAGAAGTACAACTTCTGCTAGGGATCAAGGAGTGTTGTTTAAATAGTCTTAGCTCCCCAAAAATTCAAAAAACGTCGTTTAGGGCCTCAAAATGGCCCCAGAAGTTTGGGACTCGAAAAACTATAAAAAAACTGCAAAAATGGAAAAACGTTTGTGAGCCAGTTGGAAGAGGTGGGTGGACATCGATATCCATCTGGATCAATCCTCCTCCCCTTAGGGAGGAATGGTATCCATTCCATTGATTTCCCCCATCATATGAGGAAATTTCTGTTGAATGTGGCTCTGGTTGAGCCACTTTCCTTGGTGCAAGAGCTACCCCGCTTTGACAACTCGATAAAGCTGAAGCTTATGTTGGTGAGTGTCCTTGATCTTTGTATCCACGATCTGATCAGTGGCTTCCAATTCCATGTAGTCAGGTTTGAGCTATGTCGATGTCAATTGTTATGCCATCTCTGAGGTGTCCAATAAGGATGGAAAGTATGGTTGAAGGAGGTAGAGGCTGAAGTAACCTCACGGGGTGAGTCATCTCGAACTTGTTCTACTGACAAGTCATGCACTCCTGGATGTGTTTCAGTACATCATTCTTGATACCCTTCCATGAGAATATCTCCCTGATCTGCCTGTAAGTATTGAAGTACCCCTGATTCCTAGCTGCAGGTGAATCGTGAAAAACCTTCAGAATCTTCCTTTTCAAGGTAGATTCTAAAAATAAGTAGATCCGGTCCTTGTAGAAAATGACATCATCTAGTAACCAGTATCTATCATCAACTACTTGTCCATCCAATACCTCACAAGATTATTTTTTTTTGGAGTACTCCACCAACAAATGTTCCTTCCAGTCTATGCAAATATCCATCATCGAACATCATGTTGGCCTCCTGGACAAAGCATTTGCTCCGACGTTCATTTTTCCTTTAACATACTCAATGTCAAAGTCAAAGGCTTGGATGTTCGAAACCCACTTATGTTGTCTCTTGCTGAGGTCTTTCTGAAAGTTGAGCGACCCACGGAGAAGGAGGTGTGAGCCAAATCATTGACGGAGTGGAAAAGTATCAAATGATCTGTGTGACATGAAGAGTGATTTCCTCTACAAGGAACAACCTGCACAAAAATTTAATTGTAGAGGTTTGCATACATACTTTTTCAAATAAAATTATTTTTCAGTGAATTTTTACGTAACAACTGCACCGATGTGTTTCAATTGCGCTGGTTCACTTTAAACAACGTAACACACATGTATATTGTGTTTTTCATATCATGTTGATGTTGTTTGATTTATAAAATTTATTGTGAGTACACTAATGATTTCTTTGTTTTCAAATTAAATTTGAGATGYGTCACTCATTAGAATTTAAAGTTKTCATATAATGTTTAACTATAKTTTTATGAAATCATTTAATTTGGATTGTGATTACAAAAAYGTATAACCATTAATACCATATAATGTTTAATTATTCTTCAAGGTGAATTTTTTGTTGTCGAATAAGATATAATATGTTGATTAAACATTTTTAGAAAGAAAAAATACATAAATATRATGAGTGAAATTATTGTGATCTAAATAAGTATGTCTTTTTCATATATTGTAATAATRACATAGAAAGAACATTATGTGAGCACTCTGGTTAGGGTTTATGATGCACAAGTGTCTCTAKGGTTCTATACTCAGYGCCCCCTTCTTCTATMAACAACCCATCACCACCGAGTTCACTGAATCACATCTAATGSAATTAGACGAGGGGGCGAAAACCCCTCTTATTGCAAATTTACAGYGGGAGAAACAAATGGAAACTCAAGCACACGACCCTCTTTTGATCCACTRTCRCACCTCAGAGATYAGATATTCCAAGAAGAGCTAGGCAGAAATAAAGGGATGGAKATGGAAGCATAATCCTCTCATCCAAAAGTGGATCACAATTGGGTACYAGGTAAATGCATTCCTCGAGCTTCCAYGACCCCCAGGTATGTGATCRGTTTAATTAGAGTAGGTGCTCAAACTCAATWTATGCAAGATCATGCTCTCTTTCAAAAWTTTCTAGGTCTATGGCCCTCTTAAAAGGATATTTTCAAATGGATTAATACTTGRTGGAAAYCCAAAGGAMATTATGACCTTTAKCTCATCTCCAAATKCTTCTTCACTTCCATATTCCATAACTTGAAAGACAAAGACAAAAACTTTGAAAACGRGCCATATTTTTACAACTTCTTAGGTCTTTAACTATAATTTTGGACATAATGCTTCCACCTKGRAAAAGAGGATTTCACATGTKCCCTAGTATGGATTCAACTCTATTCCCTTCCATGTRAATTTTKTCTTAGCAAAATTCTCAAAGGAATCAGAAACACCCTAGGAATTTTCATCAAATCAATGAAAGATACAAGGAAGGGTTGTTATACTTCCTATATGTGTATGTGTTTTTCCATGAATATCTCAAAGCTTCTACCARGTTCGATCAAAGTGGAATATTKTGATGAAGAATGGGAACAAACAATAGATTATGAACATATTKCATTCTATTGCCACAAATTTCATGAGCATGGTCATCTCTTTTGACACTGCCCCCTAAATKCTCCCTCTTCTCCCACCATGAAMCCTCAAGATAAAYCGAAAGATGGTTTCACCCAATTCCAAGGGTGTYATCACCAGATTCAAAARAAAACCCACTCTGCTCCCTTTGGAGTTGTTGGGTATGTGTTATATTCTTTGCACRACTAGCTTCAGAGTATGCTACGTTGTGTTGGGCATGCAGGCGAGTGATAGCCCCMTTRTGTGAGGGTTTAGGGGCAATTCCCCCAAGATTTTTTTTGCCTTGGGAAATGTGTCATTTTTCGTGTCRCCTTGATTTTTGTTTCCATTGTTGGAYGATTTTTTGGCACRTGGTTTTTGATGATGGTTTTCTATTTYCGGTTAAGGAATTAGGGTTKTTGACTAATCCARGTCATTGGGTTAGGTTTTTGGATGTCGTTGGCTCCTATATGTATATTGTATTGTAAACAATGTATCACTATGAATGAATATAGAATATGTTGGTTTTTCTGGTTTGGGTTTCCAGGGGAAAAATATCTTTGTAATGTGTGTATTTTCCATTGTATCTTTTTTCTTCTTTTATTGAAAATCTATTTGCAGTAAAATATTGTACAAGGTTAAAATATACATTTGGTATCAGAGCTTTGTTGGCTTCAGGGGGATGCCTTTGTGGTCAAGGGTTTGTCTCGGGACTATGATAAGCCTTGTTATAGTGGGAGATCTATGGTATTGATTTTTCAGGTGAAAATAAATGGTGAGCAGTTAAAAAATGGAGATTGAGAAGTTTAATGGGAAAATTTTTGAGTTCTAGAAGCTCAAGATGGAATATCTGTTGGTGGACAGAGATCAATTGATCATGGTGGATCTAATAACTGTACCTATAGGAACTTCAGCAGATGACTGGAAAAAGTTGGATCTGAAGGTGAAGAGCACAATCGGATTGTGTCTCTCAGATTCATTACTACTAAATGTGTCATAGGAAGCTATAGCCAAATATTTATGGAATAAGTTGGGGAAGTTGTATCAGTTTAAGTCTCTAGTAAATAAACTTTTCGTGAAAAATAATTTGTATAACCTGAGGATGAGAGATGGAGACTCGATGGTAGAGCATTTTAATGCCTTCGATATTGTGGTAAGTCATTTAGTATCTATTGAGATTAAAATTTCAAATGAAGACAAGTGTATCAGTTTACTGTTATTTTTACCAGACTCGTGGGATAGTCTGGTTATGGACATAGGTATTAATACAACTTCCTTGAATTTTGATGAAGTGGTCTCATCCTTGTTGTTGGAAGAGATGAGACAGAAGAACATGGAAGGAAAGAGCACAGATGCATTATTTGCAAGAGGATGCTCCCAGGAAAGAAATAGATCTAAGTCCTCAAGTGGGAGATATAAGTCTAAGGGTCTATCTAAATCTCCCAGAAAGTTTGTAAAGGTATGCTAGAGATGTGGAAAAGAAGGGCACTACAAGAAGCAATGTAGATCCAAAATTGAGAAAAATAAGGGATCTAAAGAAGCTCCTTCTATAGAAGAAAATACCTCCAAGGAAGAAGGAGGGGATGTGTACTTGGATTCTTCAAGCACACATGAAGATCATGAGGCATGGTTGGTTAACTCAGGTGCATCCTTTCATATGAATCCCTAGAGAGAGTGGTTCTATGAATATTAAAGGTATGATGGAGGTAATTTTTTCCTAGGTGATGAATCAACAACCAGAATCATAGGACGAGGAAAATTCAAGTTGAGGCTCATAGATGGAAGGATTAGAACACTACCTGGTGTTCTGCACATCCTAGATTTGGCCAGAAATTTTATTTATGTAATCAAAATGGACGATGTAGGGGTAAAAATAGTATTTGAAAAGGAAACCTACAGGATGGTTCAAGGATCAATGGTGTTGTTGAAGGGAGTTTGGTTTGGAACTTTGTATAAGCTCCAAGGAAGCACTATTAGTGATGGGTGTAATAGTTCCAATGTTCTTATTATTGGAGTTGAAGAAGCAATAACTCATACAGTCTATGGAGAAAAGGTTATGTTATGGCATCAAAGACTGGGCATATAAGAGAGAAGATTCTTCGACTACTACACGATAAAGGTATGGTTGAATGTATGTATAAATTCTCTCTGGATTTTTATTTCTATGAAAATTGTGTATATGGGAAGCAGAATCAGGCAAGATTTCACTTTGGTGCAACGAGAGAAGAAGGAATTTACAACTAGTTCATAGTGATGTGTTTGGACCTGTGTCATTTCCATCATTAGGAAAATATGTGTACTATGTCTCATTTATATATGACTTCTCGAGGAATACTTGGATATATTTCCTCAAGAAGAAATATGAAGTCTTTGATAGGTTTAAAGAGTTCAAGGCTCTTGTTGAGAATCAAACAAAGAAAAGAATTAAGGTGTTGACGATAGATAATGGTAGAGAGTTATGCGGGAATGAGTTTGAAGAAGTGTGTTATAGCAAGGTAGAATACTACTCCATATACACCTCAACATAATGGAGTTGTAGAAAGGATGAACGGGACACTGATGGAAAAATCAAGGTGCATGCCCAGTGGTGTCGGGTTAGGGCAATAATTTTGGACAGAGGCAATGGGTACTGCATGTTACCTGGTCAACAGATCACCCTCATCAGCATTAGATGACAAGACTCTATAAGAGGTATGGACCGGTAAAAAACCTTCTCTCACACATCTCAAGGTATTTGGCTATGAGGTCTATGTTCATGTTCCAAAATAAAACATGAGTAAGCTAGGTAAGAAGGTTGAAAAGGGTATCTTTAGTGGGTATAAATATGGTCTTAAAGGTTATAAGATTTGGAACCCAGAAACTAAGAAGGTTGTGTATAGAGGAGATGTGGTATTTAGATAAATGAATGATGTTTTTAAACATGAAGTCCTACCAAGTAAAGAAGAACCAGAGAAAATAGAGTTTGATTTAAAGGATGATGAATCAGACTCTACATAAGAACATGAATCAAAAGAAGAAGATACCCATACTTCGGTATTGAGAAAGAAGCTTACGAGAAAGGTATACTCCATCTTATTTATGTTCAATTTTTTCTTTGTTTATTACTGATTATGATCCTAGAAATATTAGGGAGGCAGTGGATTCATAGGATGTAAATCTTTCGAAAAAGGCCATGGATGAAGAAATGGAAGCCTTGGGTAAGAATGAGGCTTGGGATCTAGTGGAGTTTTTGACTGGATGAAATCTCATTGGTAGCAAATGGGTTTTTAAAAAAAAATTGAATGCAAAAGGAAAAGTGCAAAAATACAAAGCTCGGTTAGTAGCAAAGGGTTATTCCCAGGTTGAGGGAATTGATTTTGGTGAGATTTTTTCTCATGTTGCCAAGTTAAATTCTATAAGATTTATGTTATCTTTTGTTGCTACATTTTAATTTGAAGTAGAACAGATGGATGTGCAGACAACATTCCTATATGGGGATCTGGAAGAAGAAATCTATATGAAGCAACTAGAAGGCTTTGCTATGAAGGGAAATAAGGAGTTGGTATGCAAGCTGAAAAATTCCTTGTATGGTTTAATTGGTGATCATTTGATTTATTTGGTCTTGTATGTGGATGACATGTTGTTGATAGAAAACAACAAGGAGATTATCCAAGATGTGAAAACTTAGTTGTCCTCTAAATTTGACATGAAGGATCTCGGTGCTTCAAATTTCATTTTGGACATGGAAATTAAAAGAGATTCGAAAAAGAGGAAACTCTAGTTAAATCAGAGAAAATACGTAGAGACAATATTGTATAGGTTTAATATGCATAAATGTAAATTGGCCAAGGTCCCTATTCCTGTTGGTGTAAAGTTCTACGGATCAGTGTCCCAAGCCACAATAAGAGGAGGAGGACATGTCTCATGTTCCATATGCAAGTTCAGTTGGAATTTTGATGTATGCAATGGTATGTAATAGACTGGACATTGCACATGCAGTGGGAATTTTGAGAAAGTATATGTCAAAACTAGGGATTGCTATTTGCGTGGCACTGCTAGCTATGGATTATGCTACCAAGGAAGACCATGATTGTACATATTGTTGGACATACATGGATTTGTGGATACAGACTCGGCTGAATATCTGGATCGTAGGAGATCTACAAGAGGGTATGTGTTTAACCTATTTGGAGGAGTAATCAGTTGGATGAGAAAAATACAGGTTGTAGTGGCACTTTCAACTACATAAGTTGAATACATGGCAACCACTCATGCAAGTAAGGAATAAATATCGTTAAAAATATTGTGTTCAGGTATTGGGTTGGTACAACAAACTGTAAGGATATATTGTGACAGTAAAAGTGCAATTTTTCTGGCGAAGAACCCAACTTATCATTCGAAGACAAAGCATATTGATATTCAATATCACTTTGTGAGAGACATGGTTGAAGAAAAGAAAGTGTTTTTTATGAAGGTGGAAACTTTGAAGAATGTTACAGATTCATTAACAAAATCTACGAGCACTAAGAAGTTCTCTTGGTGTATAGGATCCATGGGCATTGTTGCCTTGGATTTTTGACTATGTAGCCCTGTAACCCCTTGCATGGAAAGAAAACAACAAGTGGGATAATTTTGGGTATGCGTTATATTGTTTGCACGACTAGATCTACTGTCTGCTACATTGCACGAGGGTTCAAGTGCAGTGGCCCTGAGAAATTTTTTGTTTTCCTCGAGAAACATGTCGCATTTTGCCTCATTTTTTGTGTTGCCTCGATTTTTGTGTCTGTTGTTGGGAGTTTTTTCGGCACATGGTTTTTTCTGATGGTTTTCTATTTTTGGTTAAGGAATTAGGGTTGTTGACTAATCGTCATTGGGTTACATTTTTGGATGTCGCTGGCTCCTATATGTATATTGTATTGTAAACAATGTATCAATATGAATGAATAAAGAATATGTTGGTTTTCCGGGTTTGGGTTTCCAGGGGAAAAATATATGTGTAATGTGTGTATTTTCCATTGTATATTTTATGTTCTTTTATTGAAAATCTATTTGTTGTAAAWTATTGTACAAGTTAAAATCTACATGAGATCCTTCTACTAGTAATTMTTTYTGGATACTCAACACCATCTCAGAYGATTCTCCACCYAGTAGTTCTCATSCAAACACYARHAAAATTAATGCAAAATCCAAAGAAAAAGAAACCATTGAACCCATCCTCGMACAAATCCTCCCCACACCATTCACACCCACTWKTGTAGAAGACTCCATCCAAGAGGCAAGGAGAGAAATGGACATTGAATGGGATGAAAAAGAGCTAGTTGAAATTGACCTGGTAAGGCTCGAGGAASCTTACCAAAATAACAAACTACAATMTGTTCCCCCTRATCAACTCAGAAAATTCGATAAGGTCTACCTAAACTCCACAGYCRGAGCCACTTTTAGATCCAACAATGGACTAGTAATCCTTCCATAGCTGCCTAAAGATTCACGCAAACAAGTTAAAGAAGAAAGCAAAAGAGGATGGAAATCAACTCAAAAACTAATACAGGATATTGGCAATTGTATGGTTGATTCTGGTCAAATTCAGAAGCTAGCAAACAACTTCCTCCCACCCCAAAACCCTCTTTCCTCATGAAGATAATCCCATCGAACATAAGGGGCCTCAACGGAAGGATGAAAAAGAGAATCCTTCGAAGTAGTACATTGAAAGAGAATCGAGACATACTACTACTACTACAAGAAACCAAATGTGCGGGCACAGTGGCAAAAACCCTTCTCTTCAAAAGTTCAAAGAACAAGATATCCATGTTTATTGATTCTAGAGGAGCTGCAAGAGGCTTCGTCGTTATCTGGAACCCAATAGTAATCATTTTGGAATATTTTTACTCCACCAAATGAACACTCTCTATGTCCTATAGACTCACGGGATCGGTTAAAAAATGGTTGATATCAAATTTCTATGGACCGCAAGACCCCCAAGAAAAAGGATGTTTCCTAAAAAGCCTCACTTTCCTGGGCACATTGGCTAGGACATGAAGATGGATTCTAGGTGGAAACTTTAATCTAATCAATATATTCTCCTTTATCCTTGATTGAATGAATTACATATAATGAGCATCAATATTTTTTCACTAATGCTATATTCCTGAGCAACAAATATTTTTTTGTAATTGTCTATCATTAGTGTGTTTCATTTAACAAATAATTTGTTGTAATTGTCTATCATCAGTGTGTTTCATTCAAGTATTCTTCAATTCATTTTCAGAAAGAATTTATGTTCAATGGGTGTTCTAGCTTTTGTTTGTTCTCCTTTCTTCCCTCTGCCATAATACACATTTCTTATCTGATTGTTAGCTTGATTGTCTTTGATTAATAATACATGAACATGACTCCATGCCCAATGGTTTAACTCATTGATCTATAGATTTTTTATCCCATCTTGTTGTCTTTCTTTTCCTCATCTAGTATACTTACCCGATCCATCCATTTTTCTCAACCATTGTAATAACTAATATATGCTAGGCATGCCATCCTAGTAGTTAGAGAGCATATTTTAGAGCTAACACCTACCTAGAGCCTAGATTTGTTTGTCAATTATCTCATTTTTCCTTTGAATAAGTTCCATCTTTTGGCTAACATGTTGTTATGGTAATACTATATCCTCAAATACCTAATCCAGTAGAGTCTTGATTGTCCATATTAACTTAGTTGTCATGTATAACTTGGTGTCCCAAGTTCTTGATTGCATAGGGTCCTCCACCCATCCCGCTAAATCCTCCTCAATTTCCCACTTGAACGTAGCCTTCTTTATTTTATTGATGATTTCTTTATAGTCATCAATAGGTTTATGAGCAAAAAAAATAGAGTTGATATAGTAGAACCTATTAGAGTTTTCCTCTTCCTCTTGGGCCTAAATCATGGGAGCCTTGCATTTTTCCATCCTTTTATCCTTGACCTCGACTTGACTATTATCTCCTTGGCTTGGTTCGTTGAATTCTATGTTGAGGTCCTTCCCTTTCCTTGCCTTTCCCCATGGAATGTTTCTATTAAGGATGACACTGATGATAGTTGACTAAATTGAGGTGCCTCCCACAAGCCACAAACTACAGCCAAAAGATGTAGAAGTGAGCCCCAAGCTTGCTTTGTTTCCTCCCCACAACCGTAGTAAGGTACCCACCACAAGACACAAGTTGGAGCCTAAAGATGCAGAAATGAACCATGACTAAATCTAATCTGTATTTATGAGTAGAATGAAATGAAACACAATCTATAATATTAACACAAATATTAAGAGAACAATAAAAAAGATACAGTGGAACTTAACTTCTATTCAATAAAGAAATCTGGTGAAACTGTAAAATGCATAATGAAAACAATATTGCTCGAATGGTGGTAGCTAATCTCTAAGAAGAGATGTGGCGGCTATGTGCATTTGTCTGAGAACATTACAATGAGACCTCTGGGCCTTTTTAGCATCCAGAAGTAATCATAAAACCCTAAACATCCAAAAAACTAACCCTAGGAGATGAAGCGCCAAAAGTCATGTGGGCCTCGATGGGGTAAGTTGGCACATCAACTTACCGCGGTCATAACTTTTTCATATGATATCCATTAAGGGCGTTTGATACCTCATTGAAAAGGTCTATCTGAAAAGTACAACTTTCGCTAGGGATCAAGGAGTGTTGTTCAAAAAAAAATTCCACCGAAAAGTCCAAAAAAACGTCGTTTAGGGCCTCAAAATGGCCCCAGAAGTTTGGGACTCGAAAAACTATAAAAAAAACTCCCCAAATGGAAAATAGTATGTGAGCCAGTTGGAAGAGGTGGGTGGCCACCAATATCCATATGGATCAATCCTATACCCATTAGGGAGAAATGGCATCCATTGCGCTGAGTACCCCCATCAAATGAGGAAATTTCTACTGAATTTGGCCCCGGGTGAGCCACTTGCCTTGGTGCAGGAGCTTCCCCACTTTGACAACTCGATAAAGTTGAAGCTTTTGTTGGTGAGTTTCCTTGACCCGTGTGTCCACGATATGATTAGTGGCTTCATGTTCCATGTAGTCAAGGTTCAACTATGTAAGTGTCAATTGTTATGCCATCTTTGAGGTGTCCAATAAGGATGGAAAGTATGGTTGAAGGAGGTAGATTCTTAAGTAACCTCACAGGGTGTGTCTACTTGGGATTGTTCTGCTAAAAAGTCATGCACTCCTAGATGTGTTTCGGTACATCATTCTTAAGACCCTTCCATGAGAATCTCTCCATGATCTTCCTTTAAGTATTGAAGTACTCCTGATGCCTAGCTACAGACGAATCATGAAAAACCTTCATAATCTTCCCTTTCAAGGTAGATTCTAGAACTAAGTAGATTCGGTCCTTGTAGAAAATGGAATCATCTAGTACACGGTATCTATTATCAACTATCTGTCCATCCAATACCTCACAAGAAAATTTATTTTTGGATTACTCCACCAACAAATGTGCCTTCCAGTCTGTGTAAATATCCATCATCGAACATCTTGCTAGCTTCCTATACAAAGCATCTGCTATGATGTTCCCTTTTCCTTTAACATACTCAATGTAAAATTCAAAGTCTTGGATCTTCGAAACCCACTTCTATTGTATCTCGTTGAGGTCTTTCTGAAAGTTGAGCGACCCACAGAGAAGGATGTGTGAGCCAAAGAATTAAGGGAGTGGAAAAGGATCAAGTGATCTGTGTGACATGAAGAGTGATTGCCTCTGCAAGGAACAACCTGCAAAAAACTTTAATTGTAGAGGTTTTCATACATACGTTTTCAAATAAAATTATTTGTCAGTGAATTTTTACGTAACAATCACACCGATTTATTTCAATTGCATTGGTGCACTATAAACAACGTCACACACATGTATATTGTGTTTTTCATATCATGTTGATGTTGCTTGATTTATAAAATTTATTGTGAGTATGCT
>JZKD02S2301901.1:20660-33718 GCA_000966675.3 Picea glauca | reverse complement strand
TGTGATGGATATTCTCAATGAACCGGGTGGCTTTGTCAGCTTCAGTTGGAGCAGGAGATGAGTCAGTCGAGGTGACTGCAAGGGGAAGTGCAACATCTATGGGACCCAATGGTTGCAATCCCAACCCCACCTGAAAGGGGATATGGCTAGTTGATCTATGCAGGGCTCAATTGTAGCTATGATGGACATAGGGAAGGCTCTCATCCCATGTATGAGGGTGATTTGAATTATACATGCGAAGTATATGCACGATCATTCAATTTACAACCTTAGTTTGGCCATCTGTCTGGGGGTGGAAGGCCATGGATTTGGTGAGCTTGGTGTCTAGCAGTGACCAGAGGCTCGACCAAAATGTGCTGAAAAATTTACTATCTCGATCTAAGACAATGGTTTGTGGGATTCCAAAATGTACCCAGAATCGTTCAAAGAAGAGCTTGGCAGTGGCCTCTGTTGTGATGCTCTTCTTGCAAGCAACCATAATCGCCATCTTAGAAAAGTTATCAACAACCACAAAAACACAGTCGTTTCCATACTTAGTGGACGTTAGGCCCGACATGTAATCCATTGAGATGGATTCCCATGGCATGTCAGGAATAGGAAGAGGGGTGTACATGCCCTATTTCTTAGTGGTCGGTTTGGCAATAGCGCAGGCAGTGCAGGACCTGATATACTTGTTGACCTCCTATCGACGTTTTGGCCAGTAGAAATGTTTTTGTAGCATCGCCACTATTGTTTCGACACCGAAGTGTCTTGCCACCCAACTGTAGTGGGCTTCCCAGATCAAATTCACTCTCACACTTGATGGAAAACATATTTGGCCCAGACGACACAACAACCCATCATGAAGATGGAAATTATTGACAATTGCATTCGCACCCAACATTTGGTAGGCGGTGGCGAAGTCAGGGTCTATCTCATAGAGTTGGGGCCATCCATATGTCTCATGGTCGCAAGAGTCTAGCACTGTGGTGAGTGTCACGACTGGAAGTCTACTGAGGTAATCAACGACGCAATTGGTGATTTTTGTTTTATACCTGATGTTGAGGTGGAATTGTTGCAAGTATGTGAACCACTTTTGATGGCGATCATTCTTTAATTTTCCTTGTGTCTGCATGAACTACAATGGCTTATGATCAGTGTGGATGACTGTCTCCTTCCCAAGAATGTAATTTCTCCACTGGCGACGGGCTTTCATAATGGAGTACATTTCTTTGACGTAAGTAGGGTACTTACGGACAATATCTAACAGTGTCTCACTATGATAGGCCATAGGGTAGCCATGTTGAGTGAGAACAACACCCACAACATAGTCTGAAGCATCTGTCTCGATCTCAAAGGGACGTTGCAGGTTTGGTAGTGAAAGTACTGGGGTTGAGAACAAGCATTGCTTCAAATCATCGAACGCTTGTTGTTGGGACCAGCCCCACACAATTTTTTCCTTACCACCACTCCTGTTTATCTAGCTGAGGGCCCATGCAATATGGGAGAATCCCAACACGAACCTGCGATAGAAATTGGCAATGCCCAAGAAGCTCTGGAGCTCAGTGAGTGTTGTTAGGGCTGGCCAGTCATGGATGACTTGGATATTGGCTGGATCCACATGTACGCCATGATGATCAATGATGTAGCCCAGGTAATCGACCCTATCCATGTCGAATTATCATTTTTCCAAGTTGGCGTATAGCTTGTGTTGTTGCAGGATGTGCAGAACCTGTTGAATATGTTGTAAGTGTTCAGTCCAAGTCTTGTTGTAAAATAGAATGTCATCCAGATACACCACTACAAAAGTATTGGTGAATGGTCACAGGATATCGTCCATCATCCTCATGAAAGTGCTGGAGAATTTGTCAAACCAAAGGTCATGAACAACCATTCAAAAAGGCCTTCCTTTGACTTGATCTTCCATACATCTATCTGTTCTATCAGGACCTGGTGGTAGCCAAACTTCAGATCAATCTTAGTAAAGTATTTGGCCCCCGTGAGTTGATCAAGGAGGTCGTCGATTCATAGAATCGGGTACTGGTTTTTGACTGCGATTTTATTCAGAGCCCGATAATCAATACAGAGTCACCTAGTTTCATCTTTCTTCTGTACTAGCACGATTGGGCTCTTGCAAGGTGATGATATGGGGTGAACGTGCCCCTTGTGGAGCAGTTCTTGGATCTGTCGCTTGATCTCCTCATTCTCTAACAAATAGCGATGATGGATTGGCCCATTGGGAAGTGGTGCACTGGGGGTTAGATCAATGAGGTGCTTGACATGACAGTGCAGAGGTACCCCTGTAGGTGAGGAGAAGATATCTGAGTATTATTCCATGACCTTATCTACTTGCTAATGCTGTGTGGAGAGGTTGGATGCAAAGACCCTGGATGTGGTTGTGATCTTTCACTTATTCTGAGAGCGAATCATGAAGAAGACAAACTTCCCCATCTAAGATATGACCTTCCTACATTGCTTAGCAGAGATCAAGGAAATAACACTAGGTGGGATTACCTCAGGTATCCTATACAATTTCATGTTCAAAGTAATACTAACACTACGAGGCCTAGACTCATATACAGCATGACGTTTCCATAAATAAGGTTGGCCCAAAAGAACATCACAAACTTCGAGAGGAGAAACATCACACAATACCTCATCTTTGAANACACTGTTGGCTGACAAGGAGATCGCTTCCTTGGCGGAGCCATCCAATGGTGTAGGGTTGTGGGTGCGGTGTTGTTGGCAGGGACAGTCACTTGATGACCTCTGCAGAGATGAGGTTCTTCTGGCTACCGCTATCAACAATGAAGTACAGTGGGGTGCCTTTTACCCACATCTGTTAATGGAAGAGGTTCTCTCCTTCTTTTGGCTCATCTGGTTCACCATGCTAGAGCTTGGTGGTAGCAACAGTAGCACTGGGTTCTGGGGCAATGATCCATCTTCTCCTTTCTAGTTCTGGCTCAAAGTCACAATCTGCATCTGATTCATTCACTTTCACTTCGGCCACCAGTGATTGTTTCGAGCGGCAGTTAGTAATGTTATGCCAAGGGCTCTTATGGAAGTTGCACCACTTCTCGGTATCTTTCTTTGTCTTTCCAGTGTCCTTCTTTGCTTGCGTCTTGGACTTGTAGTCCTGATACTGTCCATATTTTATCTGTCCTTTTTTTTGTGGTTTGGGGCTGCCCTTTCCTCGCTTTTGTTGTGTGGGGTTCCCAGGCCCAAATTGTCGCGTCTTTTGTTTGAGCTTCTGCTTGATTTTAATGGCATATCGGTAGGCCATGCCCAAGGATGAGATGTCCAGAAATTCCATTTCAGTATGGATGTATCTATGCAAAGAACCACGATACTCGAGCACCAAATGTCGCTCTGAATCTTTGATACCCAACTTGGTGTGCAAGGTATGGAAGATATTTGTGAAATCTGGCACTTCTTGGTCTCTTTCTTGCCACAGTCTGGTCCATTTGGTATACAGGTCATCATAACTTCTCACAGGGTAGTATTGTTCCTTAATAGCATCCCTGAATGATTCCCAGGTGGCCATGACTGAAAATAATGATGTTTCCTTTCTTCCCTTTTTCTCACAGAAGGTTTCCCACCAATCTTTGACATGGGGAACGAATTTGAGGAGTGCAAAAGTAATCTTTTCTCTATTCGAGAAGTTATGGACAAAAAAATACGCTTCTAGCAGATTCAACCACGTGTCTATAGCATCTGCGTCTATCTAACCTTCAAATATAGGAATATCTAATCTTATTTGTACCTTGAAGGGGGTGGCGCCTCCATTCAAAGAAGATGTGTCTCTTGTTGGTAGCCACCAAAGGATTTACGCGAAACTATCCATCATCTCATTCCTCTATTGCATGAGGGATTCCTCAATAAACAGTTTGAAAGGATCTCTTGTCCTGTCATCTTTATTTTCTCCTACCATGAGATGTCGCTTGGGTGTGCGAGAGATTTTTTCCTTAAGAGAAACAAGCTCAAGACCCAACTCTTTGTACTCTAACCTCGTTGGGGAAATGCATTAAGACAACAAGGAGAAAACCACTCTAATACCACTGATCCGAATTTTATGAGTAGAATGAAATGAATATAGATTATTAACATATTCTTAGCACAAAATAACACAGATACAGTAAAACTATTTTTCTATTCAATAATGAAATAAGTTGAAACTGTAAAATGCAGCGGAAACAAGCTTGCTGGAATGGTGGCGACTTATCTCTGAGAAGAGATGTGACGGTTGCACTCACTCACAAGAAGAACATTACAATGAGGCTCTGAAGGCATTTTTACAATAAAAAATAATTCCAAAAACCCTAGACATCCAAAAATCTAACCCTAGGAGATGAAGCGCCAAAATTCATGTGGTCCTCGTTTGGGTAAGTTAGTACATCACATTCCCAAGGTCGTAACTTGTGCATACGATCTTCGTTTTAGGCGTGTGATAGCTCGTTGGAAAGGTATCACCAAGGAGATCCATTTTAGGGGCTCAATAATGCCTTTGGCTATCACTTAGGACCTCAATCCCAAAAAACCTTCATTTAGGCCCTCAAAATGGCCCCGGAAGTTAAAACTGCTAAAAATAGTAAATTGCCAAAATTGTAAGAAAATTGTTTTGAGCCAGTTGGAAAAGGTGGGTGACCACCGATATCCATATGAATCATCGAGTTCCTATCAATATAACAAAAAATATCACAACATCTTTCCAAAACCCTAAAGAGATATTAAAACTACTCACCAACGATCAACTAAGCCCCAATCACATATTTTATTATATAAAAAACAACTTATCATAATCCATTAAGTCCTAATAACATATTTCTTTATATAAAAAAAGTAGATCACACTTGTCCAAGAACACCAGAGTCTTGTTAGGGTTCTCAACAAAGTATAGTTTTAGACCAATTTAGTAATTCTAAAATCGATTAGAAGATACACAAAGCTTACAAAAGCCAGAAACCATTCAGGGGAAGATGTACACTAAAATGTTATATTGCATATTCAGAGTGCCATTACAAAAAATTAGAACAAAATACTCCATTTCTATAATGTTCATCAAAAGCCACAAAAATCCACATCAAAAACCAGACAATGAAATTCAATTGTAGTTTCAAAACAATTTATAAATTATTAAAAGCCATTACAACATTTGCAAAACTTAACAAGGAAAAAACCAAACACCAAGCGCAAGGAAAGTTACCAACATAAAGTTGTACCACAAACATTATTATTATAGAACCAAAACAGAAGACCACTCGTAGAGAAAAATAACCCCTAACCCATTATCATCATGTTTATCTCCTCCAGCTACCACCCTCAGAACCACCACCATATCACCGCCACCAATGGGCACCATTGGTTGATATTATTTAGATAGTCCTTCGGATTTAATAGAATGAGAGAAACGCAACAAACAACCTCTTTTATTAAAAATAAGAATATTATTGGCAACAAATCTAAGAAATTTCGAAGGAGGGAAAATGTCTCAACAAATTTTGAATATGTAGTTTAAGATAAAAGGAATTTCTTAGCATTTCAAGCAAAGATTAACATAGATCTGACAAATAGAATTATATTTTTCCTATTTCAAACTGGAAAAAATAAAAAATTGTAAACTTGGATAATGAAATCCCTTGCTTACCCTTTGTCTTGATCCTCCAAGGCATTTTCTTTTTGGTTTGGTTGTGAATAGTCTCGTGACAGATGCATTAGGTTTCTCGCCTGCTCATAATTTTGTCTTTATAAGCTCATCCCATAGATAGAACCAAATATTTCTCATCAACAATTACTCTACTGTATATTGGTTATACTTCTTTAACGTTCTATTCATGGAGTTTATTCAACTTCATGTGAAATATTTCCATCCACTTTGAAAATTCCTAGTTTGACTAGTTAGGATGTGAAAGGAATATGCCTTTTTGTTGGATTTTCCCTCCCTTTTTATGCCTTCTCTATGTCAAATTGAAATCCCCTCCAGGATAATGTATCATTAAGGTTCATCACTCATTGTTATATATGTCCATAGAGAGAGATGAGACCAAAAAGAGAATAGGCATTGTTGAATAATATGTTCCCATTCTTATGGTTTACAACTACCCTACCCTTCACTCTTGGGGATGCTAGGTTCTTGCTTAGCGATACTATAATGGATTTCCCACAAAATAGTATGTATTTACTGGCTGAGATCCATTAATCTCTCGGTGCGATCTCCACCACCGAAACTGTGACTATGAAAAAAAGATAATCGGGATTTGGGGTTGCCCAATGATCTCGAAATTACATTTTCCCCGCACAACACAATAGTTTCCCCTTTCCGTCCATTAAATGTGAATTGTGATGGAACAAGGGGAACCACCGAAGGCGCGGTAGTGACGATGTGATTCATGACTTGCGAGTAGGGAATCAGGATCATGATTCATGATTCTGACCAAACTATACAATGGATCGTTAAAAAAATTTCCCTTCCTATGAAATTTCAAAGTTTACTTTCCACTTCTCGAAAAATTCGCAGAAACAAAAAAAAACATTTTTTATGGGTGTATTATCAATCGTACTTCTAGGACGTGTTGGAAGGCCTTTGACGTGTTGTGATGGGTTCAATTTTGGTATTTTTATGGGGTGACAACATGGTAGTTGTTAGATAGGAATTTTGGATACAATTTTTAAGAAAATCCTAAGTATGGAGGATATGCATAGCAGCAAAAAAAAAGAAGACAGGGAAGGAGTAGAGTGTGCAATAAAGGCACATGCAGGATCGAAAATGCAAAATAAAAGTATATTTATCATAGAATAATGAAAGAGAGTAAAGAAAGAGAAGATAAAGAAAGTGAAAAGGAAGGAGAGCAATTCATCATGGAAAAAACATAAAGAGGCACAAAATCAAGAAGAACGATAGTTGAGAGTGTGAAAATAACATGAAGATGTAAAAGCAAGAAAATCAAGCCTGAATGACGAGTCAACACAAGTTCTCATAAGTCAAAATGAGTTGTAATAGGGTTCTTGGGATAAGAAAAGTAGGGTTTTGAGCCCTACATTCCATGTATAAATACTTAATGGATCGTGTAGAATAGGTTGTTGAAAACGAGTGAAGAGAGTAAGAGAATAGACTGAATATGAAAGAGGAAGTCTATGTCTGAGTGGATAAGGAGAGTTGTAGAGAGAGGCTTGCACTGTAGAGAAGCTAGAAAAGATGGAGAAAGAGATAGAATGATATATCTATTGTAAGCGCAATGCGCAAACCTGAGACAATTACATAAAGAATAATAAATAAGTCAATTGTTGTGGATGTAGCCCAAATTTGGGTGACCCACATTAACTATTGTGTTCTCTTTCCTTTTTATGTGATTGATCATGAATAGTTTCTTTATGCATGTTAGACTATATTTGTCTACTATATGATAACTATGTAGTAGTTATGAATGTTACAGTAAATGGTTTATGTTACAATCTTTAGTATAATGCTACTATATAATTGAATTCACTAAGTAACCAAGCAAGAACAAATATAGGATAATGCACACAGAACAAATAAGTAAGAATGAATAAGATGATCACCTCCTATTCCCTCACTACCACAGAAACTCGGTTCCTACAACCCCAATAGATGTCTTGGGTGAGACTTCACTTACATGTAGGTGATGTTGAAATGGTCGATGTTTGAAGGTTTTTTTGGTTGAAATAACATGAACCTAAAGTCTTACAACTATGCGCTAACAAATGGTTATGTTTCGGGGACCCCGAATCCGTGATTGAGTGAATGTTTTGGAGGTTGAATAAGAAAGAGATTTCAAAATGGATAGAAGGGAAGGAAGGAGAATTTGCAAGAAAAGAGAATATAAACCCTCGAATGAGCGATGAGCAATGGATGCAAAGGTATGTGTACACAAGACTGCATGAGTTTTTCTTTGGAGATTTTTTTATTATTTTGACTGAGTGGTTAGAAAGATTAGTGGAGAATACTAGAATGTATCAAATCGCAGAATTGAGGAACTGTACTACTGAGTTGGTAAGAAAGTTGAATTATGTAAGTAATAAGGCAGTTGATTTCTGGTTGCATAGTAAATTGGGAGGTTATATTACATAATTTGCAGTGGATTGTACCCATTCATACAGTGTTGCAGAAAGGGATTTCTTCAAAGGTCTGTGTGGAAGTTTCATGAAATCATTGGGTATGTGGATAAAGATTTTTTTTTGTGACAGGTGTGTGATAACAATGGAGTATGATGGCTAAGAGGATTTGTGCACATAAGGGAATCGAGGGATGAAAATAGGATCATTTGAAGGTAGGAAAGAATGAAAGAAGGGAGGTATTGGGGATGTAGAGAAATGAAGAAGTTGTATCAGAAGAAGAAGACAAGTTTGGAGTAATGTGTAGTGGAAAAAGGTACTTTTGGAAGATTGGTTGTTTTCATTGATGTCAACCCTAATCATTGGTTTTGGACCACAATATTGATGAAGGTATTTGGACATGAAGGAAAATGTACATGAAGAAACAAAAACCATAGATGGATAGTATACATCATGTTGTTTCCAGTGGTAGGTGGCACGTCACGTGGATTCTCATGGTTGAGGAGAAATGAATTTTTGAAGATGACAAAGTGAATTGAAGAAGGAAGTACATGTAGGCCCTTAAGATAATTAAAGAAAAGAATTACAAAATAAGAAAGTGTCAGGTCGGCCCTAATATTAAAAGGAAGTGAAATAAATGGTACAAATACATATCATTATACATTCATTTGATACACAAGTCGAATTTCAGAGGAAATCAGAAGTAAATAAGGTTGGATTTCAAGGGATGATGAAGTCTCTTGGTGATGTGTTCTAAGGTATGTTATTTATAGGTCATCTTACCATTTTCTCTATAACTTTTTTTCTAGAACGATTCAGATGGTAAAATTGCTATGGTATTGAGAATACCTATCAAGGTACCTATGGTAAACATTTTATCTCTTGATTCGCTATAATTATGGAGATACACTATGTGGAATACAGGGTTTATGACCAGTCCTGAAGCTAGTCAATAAACAAGTGTTCTGGGTAAAATAGTGAGAAATTATTCATAGAGAATCCAAATGAAGTGGGACCAATTTCATTGGAAATCGTATGGACTGTAGTTTCTTGTGTGAGAGTTTCAAAATCTGATGTTAAAAATTGAGCGGGGGGCATTCTGTACAAATTCGCTCTCCTGAATAAACCAGAATTGAATAAAGTCTACCATTCTTTCTATAACTTCTTTCATGGGAGGATTCAAGGAGTGAAAATTGGAGGACTTTCAGAGAATGCATTGAGTAATATTATCTACAGTATCATAGTATTCCAAGAATTAAAGAATTACAGAAGTTGAAGAAGTCTCAGGAAGCATTATGAGGCTATATGTGATGGTTGGTTGATGGTGATGATTTAATGTAAAGTTTTATTATCTCTCATATATTCTTGGTTGGAAGGAAGGGGATAGGATGGATAGGTCAATCCTCTCTTGATATTGGAGGATTGTATCTTCCTCTTGAAGGTTTATCCCTCCCATTATATTTGGAAGTTGTAGCTACCGTTGGAAGTCATTACTTCCCTTGAAAAATAACTATTGATTATTTCCCATATATTGTGCATGGTGTATTGTGGTGTATTGGTGTAACTCTTATACTATTGTTCATTGCTCATTGGATATAATTGAATGGTTTAAGTATAATTTGAATTTTTTTTTAAAGTGTACTTGATACTAATTCACCCCCCTCTCAGTATCAACAATTGGTATCAGAGTGGGTTACCTTCAGTACAATTTAACCACTGGAAGGAAGATCCTAAGAAGAAATGGAAGACAAAATTCCAAATGTGATTCCACCATTTGATGGAAGCAATTTTGAATACTGGAGTAATACAATGGAAACTTACTTGAAATCTATTGGGGCATATGTTTGGTTCTCAGTTGTTTCAGGATACAATGCTTTGAAGAAACCAAATACTGCAGCTTAGAAGAAAGCAAAAAGGAACAACAAATTTGCAATAGATACCATCCTGGATGGATTGACAGATTCATTGAAATCCAAGGTGGGATCATGTGCATAATCAAAAGAGATTTGGGACAAGCTACAAGACCTTTATGCAAGGGAAGAAGCAGAAGAAGAAGAAGAATTTGAAGCAAATTACAACATCTCAGATTCCAAAGAAGCAAATAGAGGTCAGTCCTTTTTATTTAATTGTGAAGGAGTAGCAGATGTTGAATTTGAATGTCGTCATCCAAGGATTGAAAGAAATGACGCTGAAGAAGAAAAATCCAATGAAGAATAAGAAAATCATGAAGCAAAATTTATTCAAAAAGAAGATGAGAATCTTAAAAAATTGAAGCATGTTGAGATTGAAAATAGCAAGCTCAAAGACACGCATAGAAAACTAAGAAGTGAATTGGGTAGTTGTGAAAAGACAGTTGTAATATTGAAGAAACAATTAGAATACTTTGAGAAACTAAGAGAATAAAACATTTCCTTGAAAACTTTACTCGAAGAAGAAAGAAGAATAGGAGAAGTAATGAATGTCCAAATGATGAAGAAAGAAGATTGTGAGAAACTTGAACAAGAAGTTGTCTCATTGAGGAAGATCTTAAGAAACTATCAGGTGCCAAAAGACTTAACACATGATGGAGGCATGGGTGAAACCTCATACAAAGAAGATGAAAATACCAACAAGAAGGTTGAAGAAAGAGCTACACAGACAGTTGATGAGAAGTGGACCAGGATACCAGAAAGAAAGAGTGATTACAAAAGATATGAATATCCAAGAAGACCTCCTACCTTCAAGAATCAAAGAAGCTTCAATCAGTATGAAGGAAACTACAAAAGAGTAGATCATGAACCCAGATAGATTACATCACAAAGAAGGACACTTACTCCAAGGTATCAAATATTTCTTTCTTGGTCATTTTTATACTTGCAAAAAATTTGGACATAAGGCAATTAATTGTAGAATCAATGAAAGGAACAAATACACAAGAAACATGAATGGTGTAAATAGAAGATATGGAACTAATCGTGGATTTGTCAACAGAATTTATAATTCATTTTCCCCATTGATGGACAAAAATATTGTATGCTACAAATGTAATTATCTTGGTCACAAAGCATGAGATTGCAGATATATGAATGAAGATGTCCCTATGCCAACCACAGTATGGAGAAGGAAAGAGATTCCAAACAATGAAGATTGTCGAATAGAATTAACCACTGAAGAATGTAAAGAAGAAGATGAATGGTGCATAGACAATGGATGTTCTTCACACATGACCGGGGATCAAGAAAAATTCATCAGCTTGAAGAGAAAGGGTGGAAATGTTTCATTTAGAGATGACTCATCTGCCAAAGTACTTGGAGAAGCTGTAATAGAACTTGGAAGAAAAAATGTAAAAGAAAAGAATGTCCTATTGGTTGAATACTTGAAGCATAATCTACTCAGTGCTGGTAAAATGTGTGATCAAGGATACACTCTTACGTTTGACTCCTGAAAATGTAAAATCAGAGAAAATAACTCAGGAAGATTGGTTGCAACTGCAACAAGAAGACCGAACAACATATACATCCTAGACTTGAATAAGAGAGAGAAGACAGAAGCCACACAAAAGGATTCCAAGGAAGAAAAAGTCCCAAAGACCAAAAATAAGGACATACATCCCTACCCTTTGCCATTGATGTCAAAGGGTTAGAGAAATTGGGATCATGATGATAGGGGGAGCATGATTTTTTCCATCAATGACAAAGGGGGAGATTGTTGGAAGATTGGTTGTTGTCATTGATGTCAACCATAAACATTGGTTTTGAACCGCAAGATTGATGAAGGTATTTGGACATGAAGGAAAATGTACATGCAGAAACAAAACCCATGGATGGATAGTATACATCATGTTGTTTCTGATGGTAGGTGGAACATCACGTGGATCCTCATGGTTGAGGAGAAATAAATTTTTGAATATGACAAAGTGAATTGAAGAAGGAAGTACATGTAGGCCCTGAAGATAATTAAATAAAAGAATTACAAAATAAGAAAGTGTCAAGTCGGACCTAATATTAAAAGGAAGTGACATAAATGGTATAAATACATATTATTATATATTCATTTGATACATAGGTCTAATTTCATAGGAAATCATAAGTAAAGAAGGTCGTATTTTAAGGGAGGATGAAGTCTCTTGGTGATGTGTTCTAAGGTATGTTATTTACAGGTCATCTTACCATTTTCTCTATAACTTGTTTTCTAGAATGATTCATATGGTTAAATTTCTATGGTATTGAGAAAACATATAAAGGTACATGTGTTAAAAGTTTCATCTCTTGATTCACTACAATTATGGAGATACACTCTGTGGAAGATAGGGTTTTTTACCAGTCCTGAAGCTAGTCAATAAAAAGGTGTTTCAGGTAAAACAATAATAATTTTTTCATAGAGAATCCAAATGAAGTGGGACCCATTGAATTGGAAAGAGTATGGACTTTAGTTTCGTGTGTGCGAGTTTCATAATATGTTGTTAAAAATTGAGCGCGGGGAATTATGTACAAGTTCGCTCTCCTAAATAAACCAGAATTGAATAAAGTCTATCATTCTTCCTATAAATTCTTTCAGGGGAGGATTCAAGGAGTGAAACTTGGAGGAGTTAAAAAGAATACATTGAGTAATATTATCTATAGTATCATAGTATTCCAAGAATTGAAGAATTACAGAAGTTGAAGAAGTCTCAGGAAGCATTATTAGGCTCTATGTGATGGTTGGTTGATGGTGATGATTTAATGTAAAGTTTTATTATCTCTCATATATTATTGGGTGGAAGGAAGGGGCTAGGATGGAGAGGTCAACCCTCTATTGATATTGGAGGATTGTATCTTCCTCTTGGAGGTGTATCCCTCCCTTTATATTTGGAAGTTGTAGCTACACTTGGAAGTCATTACTTCCCTTGAACAATAACTATTGATTATTTCTCATGTATTGTGCATGGTGTATTGTGGTGTATTGGTGTAACTCTTATACTATTTTTCATTGCTCATTGGATATAATTGAATGGTTTAAGTATAAGTTGAAAAGGTTTTTAAATTGTACTT